>CALNHX010005907.1:0-98879 GCA_940337035.1 Agriotes lineatus | reverse complement strand
GTCTTGATTTTTCCATCTTCCACAAGTGGCTTTTTGTTTTTGTAAATCTCTATTAGTTTTGTCGTTGCATCATTCCACGTTGAATAATCTCCATCAACTTCATAGCCGGTATCATGTACGTCATTACTACTACTACTGTCGTTTTTTGTCAGTTCGATAGGCGCAGGCTTAGGTGTTTCACAGACACTAATTGAGTATGCATCTTCATAAAACGTTCCTAAAACAAGCATTTTGGTAGTAGCCATTACATTTGTAATTGGATCTATATTAGTTAATATGAACTACACATACTTGCTACGGGTTGTTGTTGATGGCTTGTATTTAGATGTTGCACCACTATGTCTCGATCGCTGTCTGTGAATTCACATAATTCGCATTGTTATACGTCTAAAATAGTATTATTATTGCTCATGTCGCTTACCGTGGTGTTTAAGTAATATTAATTATGTAGTGAGTGCGCCTTGCGGATAACACACTTGCCAAGTAAGTGACGTCACCGCACCAATGTCAAAGTACAGGGTGCGCACCCCAACGGCGCAACCCTCAGCGGCGGCAGTTCGAGTTGACTTGCGGCATTATTATTATGAACGTTATGTTATTATGTTATGTGCTTTATGTTGTGTCCTTATGTTAGTTAATAATAAACCGTGTAAATAACTGTAAATATATATACTGTACTGGATACGTGTGTATGATTTGTGTTTGTTAAAATTCTTAAATACTTTATTACCTCTTTGATGTACCTTTCTGCTATATTACTTTGAGGATGTCTTATACTACAAAAACAAATCTTTATTCCCTTTTTATCTAAATTATTTATTAATCTAGTATTCCTAAAATACGTTGCATTGTCTGCCAAAATTCTTTTTGGTTTACCTACTTGTTCTTCATAATTCTGTATTGATTTTATAACATGTTTAGTATTACAATTTCTCGCTGGATATAATTTTATAAATTTTGAAAATGCATCTACCATAACCAAAACATGCTTGTACCCATACTGTCCTGTAACTAAATTTCCTAAGTAATCAATAGCTACCAATTCCATCGGCTCGCTCACTATAATACTTTTAACAATATTCTGATTTTTAAAATTCTTTTCTTTCGCAAACTGACAAATTTGGCAAGTCTGTATTAGTTGTTTAATGATTTTAATGTCATATTTCGTATAAAAACATTCCCTAAACACTAACCAAGTTTTTCTTGCTCCACAATGTCCAAATATTGTATGTATTTCTTCAACAACTTCTAACATGTCTGCTTTACTTAAAACAATTAATTCTTTATCTCCCAACACTTTTATCAAAAAGTTTTCTTTAATTTTATACCCTTTATAATACTGATCTTGACTTTTCAATACTAAATTTCTTAATTCTTGAATCTCTTCTGACATCTGTTTATTTAAAACTTCTTGTTTAGATAATCTTCCTTCCTGATAAATTTTTTCAATCCCAATTAAAATTTGTTTTGGTTTCTCATAATTAGGTACATCCTTTCTACTTAAGAAATCTGCAACTACATTTAACTTCCCTGGTCTATGTTTAATATCAAATTCGTATTGTTGTAAGTACAATGCCCATCTATATAACCTATCATTGTGAAAAGTTTTATTTTTCAAAAATGAAATTGCTGAATTATCTGTTTCGATATCAAATTTATTCCCTGTTAAATAAAATTTTAATTTATTAATTGCAAATATGATTGCCAGCATTTCCTTTTCAGCTACAGTATATCTAATTTCATACCCTTTTAATATTCTTGAAATGAAACATATTGGTACTTCTATCCCATCCTGTATTTGTATCAACTCTGCTGCAATTGCTTGATCTGACGCATCCGTTCTAAGTGTAAACTTTTATTCGAAATTTTGATATTTTAATAATAATCCTTCATGAAACCTCTGTTTGATGGTATTCAATGCTTTTTCCCTCTCTTCATTCCATTGCCATTTTATATCCTTTCTTAGTAATTGTACTAAACATAACGTCAACTCTGAATAATTCTTTATGAACCTTTTATAATAATTAAAAACACCTAACAACCCTCGTAATTTCTTTAAGTTAGTTGGACGAGGTAAATTTTTAATTTCCTCAAGACGTTTCTCATTTATGGTTACTCCATTCTTACTTATTTCATAACCCAAATATGTTACTTTTTCTTGCATGAATTCACATTTTGATATGTTAAGTTTTAACCCATTTTTATTTAATGTTTCAATTACAATTTCTAAATGCTTTAAATGTTGTTGTTCGTTTTCAGAAAACAATAAAATGTCGTCTACGTAATGCACACAAAAGTCGTCAAATTGATTTAATATCTTTGCTCTTACCAGTGCTGCACAAGACGTTAATAACCCAAATGTTACCACTCTGAATTGAAATATTTCCCCATCAATACAAAACCCAGTATATTTTCTTGATTCTTCATGTAATGGTATTAGCCAAAACGAATTTTTCAGATCTAACTTTGTAAGAATCTTTTTATCCCAAATTCTACTTAATAACCCATCTATAGTTTGTGGCGATTCGTATTGTGGTTTAGTTATTTGATTTATTCTGCGTGCATCCAAACACAATCTGAGAGAACCATCACGTTTCTTAACTACTACCAACGGATTGATAATAGCTATTTATATATCAAGGGAGCAAAGTGTATAATTTCCTCCCACGGGCAAAGTTTGCGGCCCGACGCAAAGCGGAGGGCCGTAATTGCACGAGGGAGGAAATTCACTTTGCTCCCATGATATATATATGATTTTTTCGCCTCGCTAAAGAATTCGTCTCGCTGTTTTTTTAATAAAAGAATATCAAAATACGTGTGGCATTTTGGGTATATTGCTAATCAGGTGGTCTATGTGATGCGATCAAAAACAACGATTTGTTGTGAGTGAAAATAGAGTGCTAGTGAAAACAAACAAACCGACGAAACATATTTTGCAGTAGATGTCAAACTATTATAAAAATGTGTAGCAGCGGTGACGACGATTCAGATTTGCCCCCTGATATTGCAGAAGAAGCAAATGCTGCAACATTGGATTGGTTATGAGAAAAGTCAAGATCATTTTCTATAGAGCGAGGCGAAAAGATTACTTTTTGAAGCTTCTATCACACCATCTGTTACCATCTTTTGTATTTCCGTCCTCACCTGTCCTCGTAATTTATATGGTATTGGGTAAGATTTACTATTAAAACTTTTCTTTTCATGAACCTGTAACTTATGAGTGTATTTCTGAGCTTGTACTACTTTCTCATTGATAATCTCTTTATTCTTATAAATTATTTCTAATATTTGGTCAGCAAATTGTTTATTCTTCTCACCTATTTTTAATTCACTCAACAATAACCCCTTATAATCATATTTATCTTCAATATCATTTTTTATATTATAATTAACAATGATTCCTTCATTATTCTTTATTGCGTCTCCAATTTTCTCTAATTGGCTACACTTATCTTCTTGGCTGACTCTACTAGTACAGATACAAGATTTAATTAACCTCTTCAAATGAATACACCTGTGTGCACCATCAATATTTATTTCTAGTTGCTGAATGGTATCAATTCCTAACACCATGTCCACTGTTAGTCCTCTAACAATCCTCTACCTAACAACACCTTCCCATTGACCAATAACTATTTTTATATTTAACATTCTGTTCGTTGTTGAGATTTTTCTTTTAGTAGCCGATAGCAAATCTATTTTATTCACTTTAATGATATTTTTGTATAGGACATCTAAATTATCTAAAATTATCTTCTTATTAAGGATGCCATAGCTCCACTATCTATCAAAGCTAAATATTCAATATTGTTTAAACTAACTTTTAAAAATGGTAACGTTGAAATCTGCTTTGCTTCTTCTTCCTCTTCCAATAAAAATTCTCCATTATTTTCATAATTGTAGTTAAAATAGGTGAGGTTATTATTATTATAACTATTTAAAATTGAAGTTTTTTTTATTATCCCCTGAGGAATCTTCCAAACCCTCAGTTTCTTCTGTTTGATTTTCTTGCATACATCTTCCTCTGTCATATATCGTATTTATGTACTGACGTCTTGGGTATTTATTATTTCCATCTTCCTGATTCTGTCTTTCCTTATTTTTTTCGTCTATTAGGGTATGGTATTTCTTTCTATCCTGATTATTATATTCGGTTCGATATTGATATCTTCCTTGATTGTCATAATTGTACCGATTATTCCTCCATCTATTCAGAGTATTGTCATAATTCTTATTGAAATTTCTTTCTTCTGGTCTAAAACTATTATTTACATTATTTCTGTCAAAATTAAATTTATTTTGTGTGATATCCTCAAATTTTCTTTTACTATAATTTGGAAGATTAGGAACTTCTTGTCTGTTGTAATTCCTGTTATTATTGTTTCCTATGGCCATGTCGTAATTTCTTACAATCTCTAAGAAATCCTTCATTGATTTTATATTTTGAACTGCAACAGCTCTGGTTATTTCATCTTCTAGATGTCGGGATAAATGTTGTATAATTTCTTCCTCGGCCAATTTCGGAGTCAGGTGCTGTGCTCTGTTATATTTCTGGATTACATACATTTTTCGTGTTCCTCCTCTTTCAAAGTAGCGACCAGTGGTTAATTGAGTTCTTACTCTGGCTTGATGAGCGTTACTCCAATATTGTTCAATGAATAACTTTTTAAATTCCTCGTAATTCTTATATTTTGATTTTATAATGCTATGCCATACATCTGCATAACTTTTTAACGTCATGTTGATTATTTGTAATCTTTTAGTTTCATTTGGTATAGTCTTCATAACATCATCCAACTTCATAATATATGTCATAGGCTGTTCCCCTATTTTTCCTTCGTAAATGGGTAACATGTCTGCTTGTACCCCCATATAATTTCCTCTTGAACTCCCATTTAATATTTCTGTGCCATCTTGAATTCTATCTACTTTATTTTCCACTTCCTTAATTTTTATTAAATTGTTTTCAGTTAATAGATTAACTCTGGTTACACGATGGTCGATTTCTTCTTGCAAGTCATTTCTGTTTTGATTCACTTTATCATCAATTTGTTCTATTTTACTATTAACCTCCTCATTCTGTCTTTGTATGTCCTCAATTTTTCCTTCCAACTCATCCTTATTCTTTACTAATTTCTCTGCCATGATGTGTGTTAAATTTACCTCTAACTGTTTACTTTCATCCTTCCATTCTCTTCTCACCTCATCCTTAAATTCTTCTTTAGAACTTTCAAAAATTTCAGTAATTTTATTTATTTGTGTTTGCAATTCTTGGTTATTCTGGAGTTGTACTTTGTTAAATTCTTCTCTTAATTCCTTCATCGTCACTTCCATCTTATCTGCTTGGTCTTTTTGTTCTTGTACCTTGTTTGCAGTACTCTGAATTGCGTCTCGTAACCTACCTTCCCTTTCCTCCGCATCTTTCTTACTTTCCTCAGCCTTTTTTTCAATTGACTGTTGCAATTCCTTTTTCAAATCTTCTGTATTCTTCTTACTTTCCTCAGCCTTTTCCTTGATTGACTGTTATAATCTTCTTTCTCTCTCCTCAGCCTTTTCTTCAATTGCTGCTTGTAACCTACTTCCCAACTCTTCAGTATTCTTCTTACCTTCCTCGGCAGTTGCTTGTAAATCCTTCTTCATTCCTTGTATCATTAATATCAACTGCTCGAATTGGTCATCTTTATTTGTTTGCTGTTCTTCTTTTTGTAATCTTACCTGATCTCCTTGCTGTATTTCCTCCACTTCACCTTCCGGACCACTCTCTACTACTTCCATTTCTTCTTGTTCTACCTCTTTTTCCTCTTCAATCTTCTTGCTTTTTCTTGTAGTTCTTTTATCAGCCATATTTTCAAATTTTAACTTGTACTCAAAACGTATTTACTTTTATTAAACCTTATCTCAACTTGCAAATCCTTGTATTTTTGTTCAACAATGAATCTTTATCAGAAAACTTTACTTATTATTATTGACTGTTTCTTTATTTGATCTCAATTACCTAATTCTTACTTTCCAAAACGTGATTTATTTTATTTTACCTATCCTGACACTTATGTCGCAATTACTTACTTAATTATGTCAGTTTGTTGACTAATAGTCACACTTTTGCCCCACGTTTTGAGCGATCATTACTATGTACTGGATACGTGTGTATGATTTTATATTTACTTTTGCTTCACGTTCCAATACCTATTAATAATTATACCAAGGCTCAAATATGATATTATTATTGTATGCTTATTTAATTCAAATGTCGAAACTTTAACTTTATTATAAATCAATTGAATTATATTTCAAAATGCATTAGTACTCTTTGCTCAGGGTATGGTTCGCCAAAATCTAGTTAGTTGTGTGTTGCTATTTTATTTACTAGTATTGAATTATTTTATGCAAGTCGCTTGCTGTCAACTATTATGCAAACACAGCGTTCAATGACACTTTTAAATCAATATGACAAAATAAACTTCTTCACAAAGCCCTCACGATTCAATTAATGATACGAATGTAAGTCAATTCAATGATATTGTAAATAACCTTATTAACTGTCTTTTATTTTAGATAACTTCAGAAAATACCTGCTTTCACCCACCTGAATTCCTTATCCAGACCTGCTTCGACTCACCCAGATACACCTCTCTCTTCCATCCAAACTGCTGCACACCTCTGCTCACACACACACTGGTCACCAATAATCTACCTCCACCTCGTTACTCCTCCAAGAAGCTGCAAGACATCCACTCCTACTTGACCTCCTACACAGCTGTCAGTCCTGGAACCTTCCTGTGTTCAATTCCTCCTTGGTAAGTAGACTTCCTGTCAAGATGGTAACTTAACTCTGTCCTTCCTCAGGTCCTAGCATCTCCATGCACGTCATCAGCATCCAGTATACTGCAAACTCCTAACTGTCCTTCCTTCTGCTGCAAGTAAACCAGTTCCTGTCCACTAGTCCTTGGTACCTTGCCGCTGCCTCCAACAATTCCTCTCTACGCTGTAAGCAAGTAGATCCCTTGTCCAAATGGCCCCTCGTTCCTCTGGTGCAGTCCTCTAAACTCCAAACAGCAATGATACTCCAATTTATGTTACTGACGATAAATTGTAATGTAACTCCAATTAAATTATCCAAATCTATTCTTCTTGCTTCTATGTCTTCTTATTTAGATCCATAATACCATATCTTCATTTTATTCAAATAATATTATTTTCTTCTTTTAATTCAATTGCTTATCACTTTGCGTATACTTAGTAAACCCTTTTATTATATTGTATTTTAATTGAAATAAATTAAGGGCAAATTTCTGGTTTATTTTACCAAAACACAATTTTTTACAGCTTGTTTTCAAAGTTGTTATTTTAATAATTATCCAATTTTTATTGCTATCCTAGACTACCATTATTCCTGCCTGCTACATGTTATAAATAAATTTGAATGGTGCTCACTTTATAAATTGTTACAAATAGAATTTGATTCTGTCATATGCAACATTCAACTTTGTATTTATTGTTAATTCTTGTTACCATCATCAAGTAGTACCCATTATGTAATAACTTTCTTTTAAAATGTACTTTGAATCTTTGAGTTTCAATTATTATTCAATTAAATACGCAATCATTAACACAATTTTCCACATTTTATCAGTTGTAATATAACAAGTGGAATGATTATTATCGATGATTTTTTTCCGAGTTAAAACCGGAACCTAAATTTAACGAGTGCGTAGCACGAGTTAAATTTGCTGTTTCGGTTTTAACGAGTAAAAAATTATCGATCATTAATTATACACGAATTATATTTGGAAAGAGAATATATTGAATGAAATGCAAAATATCAAATATTTACTTTTTGTTCTTAGCTTGGCACAGTTAATGTTGGTTACCCTGCTGTCAATTTTAAGTCTATGTCAAATTCGGGGTTAGCAGGTTAGATTTTCCGTCAGTTTTGACACAAACTGACACAAAACCTAACCTGCTAACGTCGAATTTGACACGGACTTAAAATTGACAGCAGGGTAACCAACATTAACAGTGCCAACCTAAGACCATTTATGATCACCCGTAAAAACAATTACGAAAATAAATTACTACCGCTGTGATAATGTGTAACTAGGCATTTGCATGCCCCTCATTGGTTGAAATTGCATCACGTGATACATGAATTATATTCTCATTTCAGTATAATTACTGTATTGAACTTTTCATTTTAGATTCATGTAAATAAATAACCGTATTTAATGTAATACATGGCCTCTATATACTATAGCAATACATTAATAAACACTACAATTATAAGACAATTTTTTAGGTTTTAGGCTTTAAAAATTGGGCACCGCAACCACAGTTGTGGAAGTAGGGAAAATAAGGCAGTCCTCGAAGGCGTGATACTAACCACATTACCCAGTACGCCGTTAACGGTGTGCCGGATTGACTGGGTTTCGGAAAGAGATATTTCTGCGACCCTGACTCTCGCCTTGTCTCTGGCCATGTTCTTACATGGAATGAAGTTCCCGAACTTTACTTTCACTCCTCCTCGCGCGAAAGAGCAGCTAGTTCAGGTTCAGTTCAGTTTGCAGCGCACAAATGAACATAAGGCAAACTGTTCTATTTCAACAAACGAATGCCTTTTACTGACCTATCTGACTTTGTGCAACAAACGAACACAACTATTGTGTAATTATGTATTCTGCTAATGTATACCCGAATAATATTAATAATTACGGTTCAAGAACTTATGGAGATTTAATTAAAATTAATACATGCATAGAGATTTAACTAATGTATCACTGTGTGTTGTTGTACAGTAAAATGTTACTGTATTATGGGCTTACATACGTTACACATGAAAATGTATTAATGATAAAAGTGACGGACAATCAATATTATTATGTACCAAAGTATACAGTGCGTCATCGAAAGTGTGAAGATAAATGTAATTTGATTGAGTGAGTGTGTTGCGTGTTAGATTTAGGAGCTCTGTGTGTATATTTATAAAAGCTGGTTTTATTTTTATTTGAGTGAATGGTGAAGACATCATGATACCTGAATAGCATGTCTTCACCATTCACTCAAATAAAATAAAACCATCTTTTATAAACATACACACAGAGTTCCTAAATCTAACACGGAACACACCCACTCAATCAAATAAAAAATAAAACCATCCAGGATTAAATATCCAGTTATAAAATATCCAAATAAGATACTACGTCCACAAATCAATCAATAAATCGACAAAGGCAAAAATACTTAGAAATATTCTTTTCCGACGCTTGATAAAGTTGCTAAATGGGATTATTGTATGTGCCACTTACGTTCGAGAGCCACTGTTTTTCTTTTTAAAAATAAAGTAGTTAGTCAAACAATTTGATACCTAATTCTACTTATTTTTGACAAAATTTGTTTACTGTGTGACTAGATTTAGTTGCTTTTATTAGAAAACAAACCAAAGGGAACAGGAAATTAGATTATTATCTCAGTATTCACAAACAGAAATATTACACAAAAATAACAAAGTATAAACATTGCTCAAAATGTCTCCCTTCAACATCAACTCAAGGTTCGGCGCGATCGATGTACAGGCGAGTTACGAACTCTTGCAATGATAATGGGTGTCTTCTCGTATTTATACACATACAGCCTGCACACGTTGCGACAGTTATTAGGGCTTCAAGTCTCGGCAAAAGTCAATTTCTGTGCGATTGTTTTAACATCTTACACGAAACGCTTCCCAAAATCTTCCATCAACTTCCTACTGGGCTCACCAATGAGCCCTAAGGTGCGTCCGGTTTTTAGTTGTGGAGCTGGAGTGCAACGCCTAGGGTAGATTGGGGCAAGTGTCAAGCTGTTTTTGGTTAGTTGAACTTTAGCGTGGTAATTTTTTTCATTATAACTAACCGCATTAATAGTTTGCCCCATGTGGAGCAAGTGTAAAGTCGCCAGGCAACTTTCCATGTAGATATACAGGGTTTTTGTGGGTCGCTAGACAGCTCGTAACTTTGTTAATAATAGAGATATCGAAAATAACTTTATTTTGTTTTAAATGCCAGTATACGGCGTACAAATTGGCGTAAACCAATTTAAGCCATGGTCTCCTATTTCTACGCAGTGATACACAACTTTGGTTTTTTAAATGGAATACCCTGTATATTTTTAGATATTTGAAATCAGCACTAAAAGTGCTTTATGATGGCATTCTTAAATTTAAATGTTTGTACTTATTATTTTTCAAAATTAAAAACATTTTTTTAACCAAAGTAGACCATGAAGTACGCAAAATCACTAACAATCCAACAGGAAGTGCAAAACAAACTCCAATTGGCTCTAAAAATTTCTCATGGCCGAATTATAGCACCAAACGTACTAAAACAATATTGCAAACTATGTTTTTTTAAAGGGATCAATATGAGTTTCATTAAACAGTGGAAAAATGCAATAAAAGGGCTTTCCAACGGTGTACCATATTCATAATTTCGTTTAAAAGTAGCTTTTAAAAAATCAAAAATACGTAAAACAATTTAAAAATAAATGTTATTGCGTAGCATTTAGTTTTCTAATTAGTAGGCTTAGGCTTATGAGTAAAGAAACAATCGCAGCGAATAACAATTGAACGTATTATTACCTGCAGAATCAAGGTGTCATACTAGAGCATTTTGCCAAGACTGTTTAATACCCGTAGCTTAAATAGTTTACTATGGTCCAATTTACTGCTTCTGAAAGAGTAGACATGTTTGAAATTTATATTCAAGCTAATGAGTACAGTGGATTAGCGCTAGAAGAGTACAGAAACCGGTTTCCGCAGAGGCAGCACCCCAGTATCACGTACTTTACCCTGTTGGAAAAAAATCTCAGGCAACACATTTCTAAAAGACAATAACGACAACCAACAAAATAATTAAATAATAGATGAGGATTTAGAACACGATATTTTGGCATTTTTTACTGCACATCCGGAATCATCCCTTACACAGGCAAACCAATGAAAAAAATAGTTAATAGTTACTAAGAACTCAATAAAATTATAGTAATTGGAAACCTTTACTTTATAGGCAGCTGCATAACGAGGTGTTAGTGTAAATAGTGTGTACAAGATACTGAAACAACACAAGTATAAACTGTATAAATTTCGTAAAGTTCATTCCTTACATCTAGGAGACCCCCAACGTTGAGGAGGATTTTGTCGGCGTTTAATTGGAAATCAAAATATTGTTTCTAACACACTCTGGACCGATGGGTCGAATTTTTCCAATAACGGGAATTATAATGCGAAAAATACACACTAGTCAAAGAAATAGACATATTCGACAAAGAAATTTTCAAAATCGTTTTTCTGTAAATGTGTGATGCGGGATTATTGGGACGCGAATTATAGGACCGTACTTTTATCAAGGAACGCTTACCGCTGAGCGTTACTTGCACTTTCTGGAACATGAATTTCAGGATTACTTAGAAGAATTTGCTACCGTCAATTTTCGCCTTAGAGTATTTTGTGACATATTTTCAAATTGCGTCCGGGTATCGCGCACCGCTGATACGCCATCGATGATCAGTTTTGCGTCCCCCACCTCGTGAGCGCTTGCGACTCGGAAAATTTGCATCTTGTTCCGGCGTTTTATTGAAGAAGGTCGTCTGGAAATTTTGGCGTTGTTCGAAACCGCGATTTGGCGAAGAAGGCGTTCTATTGATGTCTAGGCACTTCTTACCCCTGGTACTTTCCGAACACGACATCTGGGGATTAATGTGAGTATGACCGTCTTCAACCCCTTTCCGATTACCCGCTAACAGTTTATTTCAACAATTTAGTCCCCACCACGTGATTGGCCCCAAATTCGTTCGAATGTCCCAGCTTGCTTGCACGATGCGAGACTTCTGATAGCGCTTATCTTGTCGCCCACCCGGCACTCCCCGCTTGCGTGCTGCCGTCTCCCTGGACTAGCTATCGGATTTCAATAGATAAAGAAAGAACTGCCGTCAGTAAATATACGCCGAAATGGGACTAGGGCGATATTCATTAATGTTTTGGGTGTTGATTGCGTAGCAATAAGCGTAATTTGGGAAATTCATGTGCGAACTTTAGCCATCGTCCGAGAAGGATGCATTATTCAATATGATCAATTTTAATATGTTAAATAAGAGGCCTCACCTCATTTTAAGTTGTTCACCTTTAGTCACGTTATACGAATTTATTTGTTCTTTTTGGATTCTATAGAAATTCCTGGGTACGATCTCCCGTTTGCAAACTTAAATAAAACCGCTAAGCGCGGCATGATCTCACTTTTTGAGGTCTTCCAGGAATTTCCCAACTTTTATGATTAATCGTTTTTAACTTGGCCAGTCTGTTCTGTGAACAAGGATCCTTGGGGTATTTTTATGCATGTATGTCGGCCCTTATTTTTATATATGTATATTATGTGTGTGCCCAGCCTTACGAGTAAATAAAACGCACTTAGCTCCTCTGCACTTGATTGTTTTACTTCAGATTTGTGTCTAATTCTAAGTTTTACAGTGTTCCAAATTAGCTGGGGCGGAATCTATCAGTCGTTAACTTAGGGGGTTTTGGAACCTTTTGTTACCCTTAAATTGGTGGCGCCCCATCTCCATCCAAAGAACACATGGCCGTCTTCGGTTACGAGCTGACCGGCGACCCCTAATTAGCGATTGATAGTGACTTATCTGAGCCTTGGCTGAGTGAAAAAATTCGTGTTTTGAGTACTTCATTGAGCTATTAGAGCTCAGGAATTAACGTAAGTAATATTCCACCCCCCCCCCCTTTACAACCCCGGGTAACAAATTGCCTCTTGATTTACGAAGAAGGCTAGTTCTACAACAAGACGTTGCTCCTCCTCATAATTCCGTTCTCATTACATATCATTTGAATGCCCAGTTTGGCCATAATTGGATTGGAAATCGTGGCCCAGTCCCGTGGCCAGCCAGGTCGCCAGATTTGACGCCTTTGGACTACTTTCTGTGGGGCAGAATAAAAGAAATGGTTTACAGCACTCCTACAAATAGTTTAGCAGAACATTTAACCGAAAAAATTGTACAAGCATTAGCATCCATAAGTAGAGACGAAAAATTGAATGTTCAAAGAAACATACTACGGAGAGCAAGAATATGTCTCAGAGAGGGTGGCAACAACTTTGAACATTTATTGTAGATATTAATTAGCTACATGTTAGTTTAATTTTTATTTTTATTATTAGTTGTCTATTGTTCATTTGACATTAAATTATTTTGGAAATTAGTTACCGTCAACTCGTCTAAAATGGGACGTTTTGTAACAAATCTAATGATTACAAAAAACCTGTAGTGCTGCGTTATTTTTTCCAAGTATTCCTTTGCCAGTGATATAAATTCTACCGAAATCTATATTTAGTTTTAAAATATTTAAAATTTTTATACATTTTTTTTAAATAATGTTAGTGTCCCAATTTACCAGATGGTAGTTGTAAAGTGGGACACGTTAAATTTAAGTGGACAATGAAAATGTAAAATGGGACACCTAAAATGCCTTCAGTATAAATTGGGACACATAAAACGTATTTTTTAAAATAAAATTTTCAAAAGATTTCATTCCTAACATGAAATAAAACATTTAAAAAATAAACTGCAAAACATTTTATTGTATTGTACATACCTAGTACAAAGTTTTAAAAAAAAGTAAGTTTATAAAACATTTAGGTACAAGTAATAAAGTTAAACTACATTCTTAAAATACCTACCTACGTATCTAATAAAATAATAAACGAAAGAACATTTATAAACATTAATTAATCAGATCACACTAGAAACCATTTTGAAAACTTTGTTTTTCATCGTAAAAGTGTGTTTTCTTCTTCTTATTGTACGAGGTGCAAGTTTCATATAAATATTGCTCTTCTTAATATTATTGATGTCCGGAATTGTAGGAAAGATAAATGCATGAACCTCATTCTTGTAGCGCATGCATTCGACTCGTAGTTCTGACTGAGGGTCGGTCTGCAGAATTCTTCCTATGTAGTGTGTGGTTATTTCCTTTTTAGTCCCTTGATTGTACAAAAAAGTACAAATAATAAAATCATTTACTTGTAGTTCCATTTCTTCTTCAGATGTCGGTTCTGAAGCCGCCTCTTCCTCTTGCATTTCTTGGTGGTCATATACAGTTGTATCTTCTGGATCAAGATCATCCTGTGTATTTTCTTCTGCAAATGATGTATATGGAGTTTCAACATCTATATCTGCAGCTGATATTCCCTTGCCTGGGGGAAAATTAAGTTTACGTCTCCGTCGTCGAACTTCTTGTTGCTGATTTCTAGAGGTTTCTAGAAAATTCAGGAACGAATCTGACATGAGATTATTGTGGTCTGTAGCAGTAATACTACGAGGTAATCTTTTTAATACTTCTTCTTTGTTGACCGGTACTAATCCTGTAGCTCTAAATCCAGATTTCAGATTTTCAGGTACTCGTTTTTCCATTTCCATTAAAGCCTCTCTTAATAATCTTGGAAAAGTATCTTTGGGCACTGCTCCCCTATGCCTGTTTTGCCAATTGGTTAGAGTTTTTTTCCATTGTATTTTAAGGGGACGGAAAAATGCCACGTCCAGTGGCTGGCAAAGATGCGGCGAATTGGGTGGCAGTAGAATAAATCTAATATTATAGTTTTCGCACGCTTCGAGCACACCCACTGATATGTGTGAGGCAAGATTATCCCTATGAGGACTTTATTTCCCTAGATGTTTTTAGAATACGGAATAAGAATTTTGAAGAACCAGTCCTCAAAAAGATATTTATCGAACCAGCCACTTTTGCTTCTGTTATATACAGTACCTGGTGATCCATATTGTGTCAAAGTATTATGTAAATTTATTGCTTTGTAAATAGTGATGTTAAGTTTCATGAAACTTATAATTTTGAAAAGTTTCATGAAAAGTTTCATGAAAACCTTGGAACTTATGAAACTTGTGAAACTTTTAGGATTCCTGTACATTTAAGTAGCTTTCAGCATTTTAAAGTATCTAATACAGTAAGACCAATATATACTATTTAAACAGAACATTAATTTTACTTAAAAGGGGTTACAAATTATGTAATTACAAGACACAGTTTTTAAAAATAACATATATAAGTAAAATTAGTATTTACTATTTAAACCTATTTTTATTCATTATTTTCTAATTCAGTGTCACCATACTCATCAGTTGTCACCTCGTCACTACTAACTTCTGCTATATTTAATGTATAGTCTTTCATTAATTCCTCATCTTGAGATAGAGAAGCATCCGACTCTTCTGAGTCTGTAAATCTAAGGTCTTCTTGTTGATCATCATCAATTTCATGTATTTTAGGTTGCTTTGTTTTAACTTCACTAGCAATCTGTAATACCGACTTGAAACTTATAAGAAACTTTTGAAACTTATGAAACTTTTGAAAATTATTGAAACATGTGAAACTTATAAATTTGAAAAGTTTCATAAAATTTGAAACTTTTCACTGAAACTTTTCAAGCTCACATCACTATTTGTAAACTACATAGCAAGGCAGTAAGTCACCAGACGCTGTAACTATAAACATGACAGACACACTTGATTTCGCAGTGTCTAAAACTCTTTCTGCGTGTTTTATATCTCGTCGGACTACTACCTTTACTTGTCCTGGATCATGTGACATATTGGTCTCATCAAAATTAATTACATTTCTTGGAGGTACATTTTCCATCGACTTAGCTAGATTTTCAAAATATTCATTGATTATATTTCCATCGACAGCAGCCCGGCCTTTTTACGTTTTCTGATAGGCGGGTTGACAGAACATTTGAATGCCCTTTTAAAAATTTTCGGTCCCACTCCGCTCCCGGTAAGTTATTGTTGAATCGTTTTTCCTCTACACCTTTCCGATCAAGATAATTTTGAAGTACTAAACGTATATCAAATGTTGTTTAAAGGAAAACCCCAAGAAGCCGCTGTAATTATATGTTTTACTATTTTTTGTTCCTCATTTTCAGAGAGTGCTGTTTCGCGCTCATGCAGTCTCGGATTTTTGCCATGCAATTTACGATGTAGAGATGACTAATGTTCGGATTATATGCACGAAAAAACGAAATATATGCGCATATATATGCAGCAGTTTTTGAGGAAATATGCAGTCAGCTCGACCATATATGCAATACAATATGCAAAGGTTTGACAGACATTTTTTAAGAAAAAGTTGAAATAATTAAGGCCTTCTAATATTTTTATTCACACAAAATTTTCTTAATCCTAATTAACAATTATTATCAACTAAATAAAAATATACACTATTTAATTGAATCTATATCTAAACTTAAACAGTATTAGCCAATTTACTAACTCTACTGTTTTTTTATTACTTTACAGCATATTTCTGTAACAATTTATAATCAAATGCTGTTCAAAATTTTCTAACAGAAATTTTTGTCTTCTGTCTGAAAACATATGTGTATAAATCGAAAAACTTTTTCAACATCTACAGAAGTAATTGGGGCATTTTTCATTTTTACAATTATTGCTATATCAAAATCGAAATTAGTATCCTCAACTATTTCGCCTTTTAAGATTTTGTTGATAACCTGTAATTTTAAAAATCCCTCATTTTTTTTATTACCGTTTTAAATTTTTCGTGTATAGATTCACGAACTCTACCTTTTAACTTTTTTACAGGACTTATCAAATGCTTCTAATAAGTGATAATTGGCGATATGAATTCAAAGCTAGGAAAAGAGCTGTATTACCAAGACTATTCAATTCACCTGTCATCTGTAAAAAGGAACCAATGAAAATTCAGAATTCTGACGTTTCTTGACCAATCAAAAAAATATCAGTGGATATATCTTCCTAGAAGGTATTCAAGTGACTATTTTAAACAAATGTGATTTTTATTAGAAAAAGTCAATATTAGTGTTCTGTTACTATAGAAATTGCGTAGTTTGTTACTAGATTTAATGAAAACTAATTTGAAAAAGTAGTTTGGTTCATTAAATAGTCCCTCGAATACCATTCTTAGTCAAAGTTAAGTAGATTATTTTTGCGGTGGTATCACTACTCATGTCCATTGCGCTTGGGATTAGGACTCGTGCTATCGCACTCGTCCTAATCGTACCAAAGCGCAATGGACATTCGTGACACCACCGCAAAAATAGTCGACATAACTTTGACTACTCATGGTATTATAAGTGAGTATATTGGTAAATATAGTTTCCGTGATACGACAAATGATAACGGCGCCAGATTTATCAACTTAGCAGCAGCCAAAAACATGATCGTCGGAAGCACCCACTTCAACCGCAAGGACATTCATAAAATAACCTGGATATCACCAGACGGCTTCACAAAAAATCAAATTGATCATGTCCTGATAGATAGAAGACACTTTAGAAATCTAATAAATGTAAGAAGCTATAGAATTGCCAACATAGACACCGACATTTACATGGTAAATTTAAAACTTCGCGCAAGAATCTCCAATGTCAAGAAGAGAAGTAGCTCCAGACAGACGAAGTATAATATACACATGCTTAAAAATAAAGAAACAGAGGCAAAATATCAGCAGCATATAGAAACGCATCTACAACAGATTCAAACTGAAAGCCAATCAACTACAGAAATGTGGAACGCATGCAAAGATGCTATCACAGCTGCAGCAAAAGAAGTGCTAGGTACTACAAAAAACCAACCCAAGGCAGATTGTCCTGAACAAGAATGTCGCGAAGCGACCGCCAAAAAAACGAAGCATATAAAGGTATTTAACATCGCAGAACGAGGGCGGCAGTAGACACATGCAAGGACCTTAGAAAGGAAGAGAAACGTATACATAAACAGAAGAAACGGGAAGCAGAGAACAAATATCTGGATCAGCTTGAAAACTATCGAAGTCAAAACGAAACCAGAAAATTCTATCAGCGATTAAACGCATCAAGGAAAGTCTTTAAGCCGAGAACGAACATCTATAAGGACAAAGAAGGAAACTTACTAAGTGATAAAGAAGACGTCCTATCAAGATGGGCAGAGTATTTTCAAGAGCTGTTGGCAGGTGAACCAACCGGAAATACAGAGTTTGAGTTCCAAAACAAGGAGCTGCTAGAACCCCCAACAATGGTGGAAGTAGTAGCAGCCATAAAAAGGCTAAACAACAACAAATCCCCTGGTATAGATGGTATCTCCGCAGAACTCTTTAATCACGGTGGAAATAACTTAGTGGAGTACATGTATAATATAATTTATAAAATTTGGACCCAGGAAGAAATCCCAGAAGAATGGAGCTTAGGACTCATATGCCCACTCCATAAAAAAGGAATGAACTAGATGGTAAAAATTATATGGGAATAACTCTTCTCAACACATTCTACAAGATACTATCAAACATACTAAATGAGAGACTAAAACCATATTCTGAAGCCTACCTCGGACAATACCAGTCAGGATTCAGACCGAACCGCTCAACTATAAATCAGATATTCGCCCTACATCAAATCCTTGAAAAGTCTAGAGAATAACATAGATATGCATCATCTTTTCGTCGATTTTAAATCCGCATATGACAACATACTTAGGCCAAACCTCTTTGAAGCTATGATCGAACAAGGGATTCCAGAGAAACTAATATGCCTAGTTAAAATGACCATGGCTAAGACCACGTCTGCAGTTAAAATCCAAAGCGACATATCAGAACCATTTGAGATCTGTAAGGGACTACGACAGGGAGACGCACTAGCGTGTCAACTATTTAATATAGCCTTGGAAAAGATCATTAGGGATGTAAACCTTGAAACCAGAGGAACGATCTATGCTAAGTCAGCACAGATTCTGGCATACGCAGATGATGTCTACATAATAACAAGAACGACTAGAAAGTCTGTAGAAACTGTTTCAGACCTAGCAACTGCAGCAGAAAATATGAGACTACAAATAATTGTATCAAAGAGAAAGTACATGCCAACAACGTCACGAACTAGAGCCGGTCATGCAGGACAAAACCTAGTCGCCGATAACAACTTTAAAACAGTCAAGGAATTCATCTACCTAGGCACACAAGTCGATCCAAACAATGACGTCTCGAAGGAAATTAAACGGCGTATATTAATCGCTAATAAATGCTACCATGGCCTGTCCAAGCATCTCTCTAATAAACGACTTACACAAATAACAAAACTGAGAATATACAGGACCCTAATAATCCCTGTGTTAACATACGGATCATGGAGACGTGGACCATCTCCAAAGCGGATGAGAACTCCCTACACATCTTTGAACGGAAAGTACTACGTAAAATTTGTGGACCCATACACGAAAATGGATCATGGAGACGCAGATACAATTTTGAATTATATAACCTGTACAAGAATAAAGTCAATGGAAGAGACATTGTTACGGTTGTCAAACTGAACCGATTGCGCTGGGCAGGACATGTGGTCCGAGCTTAACACGCCTCGGTTTATAGCTCAGCGGTAGGGTTACTTCAATGGCGTCGGTTTCGGAAGAGGAGGGTGAGCGTTACCCTCAGCTAGACACTGGATTTGATTGGAACAAAGTTTATTATATTTACACTACTAACTAACATACAGATAAGCTTATAACTAGGTAACATATATGTACAGAAAAAGAAAATGGCGGATTGGCATCCGCAGTTGGAAGCTAGTGTGGTCCTTCGGAGGCGGTGCCGGCGGCTAAAGTGGCTCCGTGTCCAAATCCCACGAAGACGGCAGGCTCTCTGTCCAGCGAAGGCGATTGGCTCTAAGTCCAACGAAGGCGGTTGGCTCTAAGTCCAGCGGAGGCGATTGGCTCTAAGTCCAACGAAGGCGATTGGCTCTAAGTCCAACGAAGGCGGTTGGCTCTAAGTCCAGCGGAGGCGATTGGCTCTAAGTCCAACGAAGGCGATTGGCTCTAAGTCCAACGAATGCGGTTGGCTCTGAGTCCAGTAGATGCGGCAGACAGCTAAGTCCAGTGGATGCGGCAGGCTCTATGTCCAGTAGATGCGGTAGACAGCTAAGTCCAGTGGATGCGGCAGGCTCTATGTCCAGTAGATGCGGTAGACAGCTAAGTCCAGTGGATGCGGCAGGCTCTATATCCAGTAGATGCGGTAGACAGCTAAGTCCAGTGGATGCGGCAGGCTCTATGTCCAGTAGATGCGGTAGACAGCTAAGTCCAGTAGAGGCGGCAGGCTCTATGTCCAGTAGATGCGGTAGACAGCTAAGTCCAGTAGATGCGGCAAACAGCTATGTCCAACGAAGGTGATAGGCTCTGGAGAGGGCTGGGGCTGGTAGATCCTTGGAAGGCTGGAGCTGCTAGCTGGTCCTGGAAGGCTGGATGCTGTTGGCTGACTCTCCTGGGTTGAGTGAGTTCCTACTGCCAGCGTCCGACTATTTAAAGGGACCAGTCCTTTGTCAGACGCGATCTCGCAGCCCATTGGTCGAGGTAGAAGTGATCTTTTGGCCCGTTTTTGATGCATTTCGAATTATCGCGTTTAATTGCGCGGCGCGATCAATTATCGACCTGATTTGTGTCGCATGGCATAGCTCGCGAAACGGCGGTCCTTTTGATACCTGATATGAGGGTGTTTGTCGCTAAACTCGCCGAATGAATTAATTTTCTCAATGCCCGTGCATATATCGCGCACGTTATTTTTGCGTGCGCGCTCGTTGACCGTTTGACGCTCAAATTTCATACTTGCTTCAAAAAAATTCGTCTATTTTTTCCCCGTATTTTGATACTAGACAACCCTGTCTTAGTTTACTGCTTTTGTGAAAATTTCTTAATTTAAGTAAATTCAATCTGCAATGCTGATACATTCGTTGGTATTAATTTCCTTTGCCGGACGGTGGGTGATCTGCATGCCTACCCCGGCGATTTTAAGAATTCGGGCCTGTACTCGGGCTAAAATTGGTGCTTCTGCTTCCAGGAAAATGTGGCGCGCTCGGCGTGTGTTGCTGCTGTCGATTCGCGGATTGTTTGAATAATTAGCGGTGGTTTTCCCTTTCGTTTGCTACCAAACACGGGGTATTCCGGGGCCGCGGTGTATTTTTTTTATGTGCCCTTTTAAGTATAAGCGCTCTTGCTCATACGTGAGGCGTATTTCGCTTGCTGTCGCCTTTCTTGGCCGGCCGGTTCCAATAAAGTTTATGAGCGCCACTTTCCTGCACTTTAAAATTTCGCTGGGGTTGCCATTAGTTTTATTGTTTTATGTTTCTACGAGGGTTTTTGAAAATAGATATATTTTCTCTTTGTTTGTGCAAGATCGCGACGGCTTGGTAAACAGATGTTTTTAGGGCCCTTTTTACTGTCGCCGCTTTATGTGGCGATGTACATTTTCTTTGTTGAACTGATCTGTTTATCGGTTCATATCAAGCTAATGGTATGAACCCTATAAAAAAGTGTTCAGTACTGAACCGGTAGGGAATAGAAAACGAGGCAGGCCAAGGCTTAGGTGGGTTGACGATGTAACACAAGATGCAAGAACTATCGGTGCCCCCAACTGGAAGACAACACAAAATCGACAGGAATGGCGGAAGACGATTGAGAAGGTCGAGGCCCTTACAAGGCTGTAGCACCAGTGATGATAATGATGATCAAATTCTTCTATAATTGCAATTGATTCTGATAGAGGCAAACCTTTTGTTTCCAGTCTGTGAATAGATCTTTAGACGAAGCTATAGTTTGCCTTAATAAATGCAAGGTGCTGGAATCACTGATTTCTAGAACTATATCTTTAATTTTTAATAGCTGCAAAATTATCGGCATAAAAAATTGGTGCGTCTAACTATGTACCCCATCTGGTAATGGTTCAGGAGGCAATTTAACATTAGGAAGTCGCTCCTTATAAAATTGGACTCTCAAAGGGGCTTTTAAAAATATTTTTTTAACATTACTAATTAAATCGTTAACATCGGGAAATCGATTCCTAATATCTTCTGCTACACGATTTAGACCGTGAGCTAAGCATAATGTTACAATAAAAACATTTAAATTTTGAACTGCTTTTATCATGTAGGCTGCAGCGTCTGACAACATAAGTAAAATTTTTTCACAAGATACACTTTCAGGTAAAAAGAAATTTGATAAACCTTCTTGTACAAATCGGGTGATTGTTAAATTATTAGTTTTTTCAAGTTGTTTCGAAGAAATTAAATATGATTTTCCTAAATAGTCTTCATGAAGAATTCCTATTAACAAATGGGCAATATAACGGCCACATTTGCCGGTACTTTCATCTACGATTAAATAAACAAAATTATTGCCGACTAGTTGTATAATTTCCAACATTGTTTGAATATAACAAGAAGTTACATAATTTTTTCGTAAGGTGCTCTCGTCAGGTATTATATTGTTTACAATATTTTTGTAAAAATGATTTGAAATTAACATTATTTAACTTTGACAGTGGTATATTGGACGAAATTAATGCCTTACATAAGTCTTTATTAAATTCTTCTTGATCCGATTTCTTCTTATTTGTTGTTAAACATTGAAAGATGGATTGCTGAAAACAATTGGTTTGCTTCAATTTTTCACATTTTGTAACATGTGAAGGAGTTTTAGCGTGCTGATCCACCAAGTATTTTCTCTCGGAAGACACCTGCAACAATAATTTTTGAAATACAAAATTACTATTTTAAAAATTAACAAAAAAACACCCGAAATATCATGATTTTGCATACCAAAAAACTTATTTTTAAATAAACTTTTATAAAATTTAATTAACTTACCATTTTACTGCACGATCGACAATAGCTATTTATGCAACAAGTGCTAAAAGTTGTGGTTTATGCACGAGTTGCATACAATAATTTTTCTACGACCTTAAATTTACTGTTATTAATCCATAAATATCGATTTAACACAGGCTTGCATCTACGACAGTTATAATTTATGTCATAATAAACAGTAGGTCTTGACGCGCAGGTGTTACTAGAATAACTTTACAACTTCACTTCCAGTTCGAAATTGTGGTTTATAACCTCACTTCACTTTATACCACACATGCGCTAAAAGTAAACAGCTTATCTCTTTAAACACGCTAAATTATGAAACGTAACTTTTAGTGAAAGAAGCTAGTGCTAAAAGGCCTACTTTTAGTAGTGGTCGTAGGAAAAATATCTTGTCGCCATCCATCGTTAGTTCAGGGTATGGTTTAATCCATGCAACAGCTTTGTTACACTTACCTACTCATTTTATACGCACTGTATAATATTCAATGAATGATAACATTTATTTTATTTATTTATTAACAAGTGCTCTCGTTTTCGTGCAAAATCTCAGTGACCAACGCCCGTCGTCCCCGCAGCACCGCGCTCCTCTTGCCCGCCTCGTGCGTCTCCGGTCGCCTCGCCTCGACCCGGCTGCTCTTCAAGGATTTTCCAGAAATCCTCTAATAAATGAGAAAATAAAGTACCTAATTTTTATTTCTACGATATTGTTTACGATGCCGACGAACCACCTGGTCCCCTTTGGCAATGAATAAGATAATAAAATTTGAGAATTTCACTGACAAGGTTGCATTTGGGGAAGCAGATGGGCGAGATGAGTGCGACCGTAGCAAATAATTTTGTGGGTGGTCGGTATGTATTTCCAGAAGTAATAATTAAAAAAAAAACGAAAACTTTAATATGCAAGAATATGCAACTTTTGATGAAATATGCATGAGCATACTCAAATATGCAATATATGCAATCACTAATTGCTGTTAATTAACTATAATCAATGTAATTCGCCCACATAATTGACTACATTTATATATATGCAAAAAATAAAATACAGTGTGTCTGCTTAAGTTCGCACCATATGGAAAACTTTTTTTTACAAACACCCTGTATGTTAAATTTAGAGGGGTAAGTGTGAAATGAACGAGTTGAGTCTAAGCAAGCCGGTTTTTCCAATTTAAAAAAAATCTTTTTGATTACAAACTTATGACCTTTTATTGAAAAGCTACGCATGAGAGAGAAAACAGTAAATCCTTAACATTAACATAAATTTAACATTTGACAATTTAACTATTCCTTATTACCTTAAAAATAAATGAAATGTTAATAAAATAAATTAAAAACTCTCTTAATACCGAATAATCTTAACAATAATATAAATGTAATTTGTATGTAAACTAATGTTTAGACATTGTACCCATCAAAACCAACTTTAAATTCCAACATGCCTCATCTGTCCACTTTTGGTTCAGGTAGCATTTTAATTATATTATCAAATGTCATACTATCCGTGTCCTCTATGTCCAGCCAAACATATTTGGTCCTTATACTTTTTACGAATTTAACATCTATCTCCTCACTACTTTTAAATAATTGGTTTTCAAAGGTTAGATCTGAAGTTTCGTCTTCTTCAGAGCTACTAGTGTCTCTGTGAATTGTATTCGGTTTATTTTTCTTCTTAGTGTTGATTACATCATCACACTGTTTGTCACTCATATTTATTTATTTATTTATTTAGCACATACTACCTCTGTGAGCTCGCGCTCATTGTTAGAGGTTTACTTTGTTATTTACCATTATTACATATTGTTTACTACACTATACTAACTATTAGACTGCTTACATAATATACTACACTATACTTATACAATATTATTCTATATGAGATATTGTTCAGTATCCTTCATGAGCACCTGTTTGACTTCCCTCTTGAATTTAATTATATTGCTCATTTGTTTTATTTCCGTCGTCACAGTATTATTATATATTGTTTTCATCTTATGCTCCAGTCCATTACTGCCGTACTTCATAGTATTTATTGGGTTCATGTGCAGATGGGTCTTTGTCCTGGTATCATAATTGTGTGTGTCTTGGTTAGTTATTACTACAGTATTCGCACTTGTTTTATTTATCACTTTATGTATGTAGATGATAATTTTTAAGTCTCTTATCATTAGTAAGGGTGGTATGTCAGTTGAAGTATACATACTTATTCTGTGAGTACCATATGGCATGTTAAAAATATTCCTTACGGCTCTGTTTTGGATGACTTCAAGCGGTTTTAGGAGTTTTCTACTACTATTTCCCCATATAGCAATCATATACTGCAGGTGGCTGTGAATAAGTGAGTAATATACACTCTTTAGAACTGGTACGTGAATTAATCCTTGCAGTCTTTTTAGTATTCATGTGGCAGCAGTTATTTTGGATTTAACCTTATTGATATGTCGTTCCCACGTTAGGTTATTGGTAATTTCAAGTCCAAGGAAAGTTGCTTTTGTTTTCTCTTGAATTACTGCATTGTTAAGTACAAGTTGTCTGTTATGGTTCACTTGGTTTCTATATATAATCATATAGCTCGTTTTTTGCGTATTTGGTGTCAATTTGTTAAGTCTCAACCATTCCCCTAGTTTATCCATATCTTCTTGCATCATTTTGAATAGATGCGTTAGGCTTTCGCTGATATACAAAATGGTGGTGTCGTCTGCAAATAGTACTATTTCCCCTTTTATACCACACTGATGTATATCATTTATGTAAATAAGGAACATAAGTGGTCCCAATACTGATCCTTGAGGTACTCCTATTGTTTGCATTTTTGACTCTCCCGTTTTTCCATTTACACTTACACATTGTTCTCTATTAGCTAGATAGCTAGCAAACCATTCTAATGTTCTTCCTTTAATTCCTGTCGCTTCTAACTTCCTTATCAATATTTCGTGGTCAACGGTGTCGAATGCTTTTTTTAGATCGATAATTATCCCCGATTCCAGTTTATTTTGGTCGAGACCTTCTCTCATTTTTATCTCGTTGCTTGTTTGTACCTGTCTGCAAATTATAATTTCAGCTCCTGGAGCTAAGCGTTTACGTTTTGAAGTTGGAAGTGGTTTGTCCTGTTTCAACGTCTGTAGGAGTAATTCTTCAAAAGAATTAGTTGACCTCATTTCAGACCAGCTTGTCTCGTTTCTTCTTGTCTCCTCTGAAGTTTCGGCGGTGGGTGCCTCATTTTTTGTCTAGCAGTTGTTTCATTAGGTTGTCCATTGGTTTCTGTAGGTGTCTCAATAGGTTGTTTATTGGCTAATGTAGTTTTATCGTCTAAGTTTCTTTGTTCCTAAAATTTCTTCCACCGCTTCAATGCTGCAGGGTCATACTTTTCTTCGGGGATCACATTTTCATTGAAAGGGCACATCCCGCCTGCCCTAAAACCACTTAAAATTGCCTCCTTACAGACTTCGTTCCATGTTTCACCTAGTAAAATTTAAAAGTTTTTCTTCAGCGTTTTACATTCTTGGTGTCGACATTGCCAAGCCACTAGTTTTTTCCCAAATTAATATAAAGGGACGAAAAACAGAGAGATCCAGCGGTATGAGTAGGTGGCTAGAATGAACAGGGAGTTTTAGTATTGTTACATTCTGCTCTTGAGCTGTGTCTACTAACTGATCACCAACATGAGATGCATAACCATCATAGACTATTACAATAGGCCGAGTATCACCGAAAAATGGCAGTAAGGTCTTCGTGAAATAATTGCGAAAAATCTCGCTAGTCGTCCACCCATTAGGGCTTGCGGCAAATGACAGTGGTGAACTTTGCAATTCATTGTCTTCGGGAATCCACGAGCTCCATACATTGTTCCCTTTATATATAACTAAAGGAGGCGCCTTTTCCTCAGCTGCGCTTGCGTCAACCAGGAATGTTATGTTTTCCTTCCCAGAACCGGATATTATTCTGGAACGTGGAGAGAGCGTGTGGCCGGCTGGTAAAGTGCTTGCGCAGCAGTCGGCAGGTAGTGGGTTCGAGTCCCACACCCGGACATTGGTAATATGGAACCCTCTCCGGCTATCATACGATCATTCTTGGTGGTCGTGACCCCTGTAAGGGCATTCTTCCTTAATTCAAGGGATTAGGCTAGCCACCTACTCCGGCCGCGGCATAAGATGACTTATAAAACCACACTCATTGTGTGGAAGTAAAGGTCTCTCAGCCTATATTAAGAGGAAGAGGAAGAAGATGGTTTTCTTTTTGCCTCCACAACCTTAAGCCATGAGGGGTGTATACAAAGGCTTGTTTTGTCTAAATTCCAAATGGATTAGGTTTATCGTGAAGTTTTAGATCGTCGAGGTTTTTTTTTAAGTAGTTGAAAGTACTCGTTGGTAAGGAAGGGGTCTGTGGCTTTTTTGCGGAAATACTCTAGTAGTTGAGGTTTCTTCGTCGACAAACCGTGGCGACACTTACAAGCAATTAACCAGTCTGTTCCTGGCTGATTGTCTTTAAACGGTGTCTTAATAGCTATTTATGCAACAAATGCTAAAAGTTGACGTTTATGCACGAGACATGAAAATTATGAAACAAAGCCGAAGATGGAGAGCCCATATCCCCATTTCTGTAAACATTTTAAATAATCCGTCATTTTTTTTGCTTCGCCGGGTTCAAACACAGTGGGCCTTCCTTGTGTAAGACTTTTTCCCCCTCTAAAACCTTTGTGACGTTTGTACAAGGTATTGTATGAATTATTAAATTCCAAACCACTCAAATATTGGTTGTGCGCTTTTTTCTTACATTTAATCATCTGCTTAATAGGGTATGTAATATACGGTAAACACCTCTTGGATTTCCTGAAACTAACAATTGGTGCATGAGTATCAAACAAATATAACACCTGCTGAATAAACACATTCACTTTAAAGTTTAAATCATTACCAGCTATAACATCCATCCAATCAATACTAGTAACATGAGCATGACATTTTTCAATATCAAAATACTTAAAACTACGAAAGCTAACTGCCACAGGCTTAGCAACGGGTATACACAAATTTAAAGTGCAATAAATTAACATATATATTGCTATATAGCCCCTATTATGGAAACTATGCCTTCAATGTATTTCTTTTTATATCACAATTATATCTACTATAATCAAGACCTCTTATCTCTTCGGGCTGGGTTCATCAAATCTAGTATGCTATTTACTGTAGCAATGAAACTTTATAACCTCAAATTCTTTGAATTAATTTAATGTTTAAATGTCAAATTTTTACTTTTCAAATTTACTACACCAAGGTGTACTGACAATTGTGCTTTTACATTTGACGTTTACTATTTATTGACTCTACTAGATAATTATTGCTTCAGTTTTTGTTGCTTGCTTTCAAAATTGACAGTTATTCAAGACTTCGATGTCAACTTAATCTAACAAACCTGTTTTTTATTGCTTATGTCCTTACCACGAACAACACTCACCTCTAAAGCCTTTCTCGAACAGATTGAAACGTCCAAAACACCAAACAGCTAACCCTTCCTTGGTCCTGTCAACTGATATTGGCTCCAAATTCCTGTTCTGCTAGTCTCCGATGTCACAACATGCTCCTACGTTTAGCCCTGCGATTTACTGAAAAAGAACACTTCTCCTAGCTGCTACTGCTCTTTCTGGTACAACCATCACAGCTATTGGCTCCTCTTGTATGTCTGCACCATCAATCCAAATCTTAGCAATGTCCTACTTGCTCGTTCACGTCCAAACAACTTATCTGCTTCCAAAACCTCGTCCTGGTCGCTGCTGCAGTCCACAGTCCTGCTATCTGGTACTGGCAACCCCTAGATCTGCTCTTCACACGAACTATTGTCCTGGTAAGTTACTCTCCTTCTATTAATTTTCAAATATTAACTTTGTCCCATTTATTTCAGGTACGCTGACAGCCCCAACTCCATGCACCAAGTATCTATCCAATTCCACAAACAACCAATATGAAATTACTTCTTCTTATTTGTAGTTTAATACAATAAATCCATTATCCATCGATGATTATTAATTCTTGTAAACCAATATTACAATAACTGTTTATCTTTGCTTCTTGTGATACTATTCACAATACCATATTATATTTAAACAATTTATGCAGAAATTCAATTTATTTTCAATATTAAATTTTCCAGAAATTTTATTACATCTGCTTTTGTGAGTACTGTTTAGGTAACTGTTTTATAAACAAATTTTTCTTATCTACTAGTAACCATTATTTATGCACACTATTTAATTAATTTAAATAATAACAATACATCATTTGCTTAACAAATACAATTGTCGATGTAACCTTAGTTTGAATTTATTTTCCTTAATTATTAATTTCAATGCATTCCAATCAGTTTACCAGTATTTTATGAATCCCAATGAATAACGCAACCAGAGTTGTTTTTCATCAATTAATTTTAAAATTTTATATCTATTAAGACTCAATTTCTGTAACTGTCCAAATTTATTCGTTCAATTTTCAACATTCCTTTATTATGATTTCTGCCCATATCATGTATCATTAACTTGTTATTATTAACTGAGAAGCAAGAAAATGGAGATATATTTTAGGAGGACGAGATATATATCATTTGACTCAGCTTGCAGAGTAGATTCCAAAAATATATAGAAACCGGAAATCGGATTTCTTTTCCGAGGTCGACTTCCGGTCAATTTTTTTTTAACTTTTAACTTTTTCCTTTATAGCTCCTGCAGTTTTTGAGATATTTAGCTCAAATTTGGAATACAGGTTACGCTGCAGGGCTTACATCATTGAGCATATCAAATGGTTGTGAGAATCTACAGGGAGATATTTTTTCAGGGGTCATGCTTCCTTTTCTCCCCCTGAACTTTTTTGCGGTGCGCCGCTGTTAGATTCTAAAATACAAATTGAGTTTTCTGTTTTGTTTAGAATCTTTTTGTTCTCTTGCAGTTTTTTCGTATCTGCAACCGTTATCGAGAAAAAAAGTATAAAAACGATTTTCTGTAATTTGCTAGACGAAATTTAAATTTTTAAAATGGTTTTAAACGTTAATTATGTGCTAATAAGTACACGGTAACAATTTATACATTAGTTCAGGCACATCAGTTTTGAGTCATTATAATTTTTACCGCTACAATAACTTTACAACACATACGAGGGCTGTTCAACATGTTATCTACTTGAAATAAAAATGAATTTAATGAAATTAAATATTTTTGCCACTTGTAACACAATTCCCCAATGAAGGAAAATATTTAAATAAACTTGTTTTAGTTCAAATCTCTTTTCTGCATTCCTCTTTTATTCATACATTGTTTGTATCCCATGTTACTTTGAATATTTTTTTCTATTAACAATTAATCTTTATTTAATTCAATTCACAATGGAAACAACACATTAAAAATCTGTTTAACAAACAACAACCTTAATATCAAAATATTTACATGTCTCTATTTACATTTTATACGGATAAATCATGGATATATGAAATCTTCCTCTTACTCTCCCATCTCTTTCATTTACTAATTCATAAGTGTTGTTATTATTGAATATTTTATGTATTTTATATGGTCCTTCATACGCATATAACAGTTTTGCACATTTTTTTCTTTCCTGTTTGCTACTCCACCCGTATTCATAGTCGTTCGCCAGCGGATCGCCGGCGACTCGCCGGAGTTTCGTTATGAATAGCATGTTGGCGGCACTGTACGTCTATGTCAAATTCCAGGTTAGCAGGTTAGATTTTCCGTCAGTTTTGACAGAAATTGACACAAAATCTACCCTGCTAACCTCGAATTAGCTCATTAGTCGTTGGACTGGTGACCCAAGGTTGTCACGAGGAGTGTTCCTGTGATGTAGTAGTGCTAGGTATATATCAGAGCGTTCTTCGTTGCATTTATCGATTAAGTTCTTTGCTTCCTGTACAGGGTGTCCCATTTTCGATGATATTACGGGGTATCTCACTTACGAGTAAAGATAGAGAGTTGCGGCTTTCGCAATACTGTGCTACTTTTTTGTGAAAATAAAGATGGTATAAACAAAATTTTCATCGACCGCTTCGTTTCTGAGATACAGGGCGAAATTGAAAATATTGAATTTTGGGACCCCCCGCGTATCTCCGTTATCCTTTAACATATATTAAAGCTAAAAACTGACTCTCATATAGTTTTTTACGTAGAATCCAGTGGCGTAGTCAGATTTTTGCTGTGAGCTGTCAATTTTTAGCTATAAATCAAACATATGTTTTTTTAAACGGGACACCCTGTATATTTTTCTTTCATTTGATTGGAAATTTTATAAGCTTTACAAAAATATATACAGAGTGTTTCGTTAAAAAAACATAAGTTTAATTTATAACTAAAAATTGACGGCTCACAGCAAAAATCTGACTACGCCACTGGATTCTACGTAAAAAACTGTATAAGAGTCAGTTTTTAGCTTTGCGATATGTTAAAGGATAAAGGAGATACGAGAGGGTCCCAACATGCAATATTTTCAATTTCGCCCTGTATCTCAAAAACGACGCTGGCTATGAAAATTTTGTTTAGACCATCTTTGTTTTCACAAAAAAGTAGCACAGTATTGCGAAAACCGCAACTCTCTATCTTTACTCGTAAGTGAGATACCCCGGAATATCATCCAAAATGGGACACCCTGTACATAACGTTCAGCCAGTCCATTGGATCTGGGGAACCCTGGGCTTGATAAACGATGATGAAATTGCCATTCGGCGGTGAATATTTTGAATTCTTCGGAGGTGTATTGTCTTCCGTTATCAGTAGCTAATACTTCTGGTATTCCATAAACGGAGAACCATTTTTTTAGTAATAGTTTGCTATTTAGGTTGGGCAGTTGTTGGAAGTCGAAAAATCCTGAGTAACTATCCGCAATTATTATGTAGTCTTTTCCTTTTAGGTGGAATAAATCCGAGGCTACCTGTGACCACGGGTGTTCTGGTATTGGTTGTGGTAATATTGGTTCCTTTATGTTGTCTTTTTGTTTCTTGTTGCAGGTAGCGCAGCTGGCCACATAGTTTCGTATATCTTCTGACATTTTGGGCCAGAAAACACTTTCTCTTGCAATATGTAATGTTCCCTGTACTCCTTTGTGTGCTAGGTGACTGTATTTTAGGATTTCAGGTTTCATAGCTTCTGGTATTAGAATTCTGCTATTTTTGAATAGTAAACCATTATGGTACGACAGCTGCTCTTTATAGTTGGCATATTTTTGAATTTCAGGTGGTATTTCTGATTTCCCAGTAGGCCAACCATTTAGAATTGTGTTTTTTAGCATTTGAAGTTCCTTGCTATTCTTTATAGCTTGTTTAGTTTGTTGTAGTTTATCTGTGGACATTGGTATGACGACATGTATTTGTAGGGTTGCTTCATCTTCGTTTTCAGTATTTTGCTGTCAATCTCTACTTAAGGTGTCTGCTATATACAGTTCAGTTCCTTTTTTATACTTAACTATCGGATTGTAGGGCATGACCTCAAATAGTATTCGCTGCAGTCTTGGTGGAGCTTCGTAAATAGATTTTTTAAATATGGTTTCAAGTGGTTTGTGATCTGTTTCAATTTCTAATTTTTGACCCCAAATGTACTCATGGAATTTTTTGCATCCAGTTAGTATTGCATAAGCTTCTTTTTCTAGCTGGCTATAATTAATCTGGGATTTGGTTAACGATTTTGCACTATAGGCTATTGGTTTGTGTTCCTGTAGTAATACTGCTCCTACTGCCGTGCTGCTCGCATCCTCTGATAAAGTTACTGACCGTTTAGGATTGTAGTAACCTAGAAGGGGTGGTTTTTTAAGCAGTTCTCTAATCTTTTGTGTTGCAGTTTCTTGTTATGTGTCCCATACCCATTCACTTCCTTTTTCGAGTAATATTCTGAGTGGGGCTGTAATTTCTGCCAAATTTGGTATAAATTTGGATAGGTATGTTACCATTCCAAGGAGTCTTTGTAGTTCTTTGACGTTTGTTGGTGTTTTCAACCTGTCAATTGCTTCGACTTTCTGTGGATCTGGTAGTATTCCTTCTGCGGTTAACAGATGACCCAAAAATCTGATTTGTGTTTTGGAAAATTGGCATTTTTCTTTATTTAATTTTAATCCTTTCTCATTTAGCATTCTAATGACCTTATTTGTTAATTGATCTAGTTCTTCTTTTGTTGCTGCATGTATTAGTACGTCGTCCATTGAACATTCAACTCCCTTTGTATTCCCGATTATTTTACACATTATTTGTTGATAAATTTCGGGTGCTGAGGCGAGTCCAAATGGGATTCTTAAGCATTTATAACGTCCCCATGGTGTTGCAAAAGTAAGGTATTTGGCTGTCCTGTCTGTGACTTTAATTTGCCAGAATCCTTTCCTGCAATCTAATACTGTAAATCATTTTGAACCATCAATCCTTGTTATCTCTTCAATTGTTTGCAATGTGTAATGCCTTCGTTTTAAGTTTTTATTTATTTCCGAGGGATCTATGCAGATTCGCAACTTACCCTTTTGCTTTACTATTACCATCGGAGATACTGCTGGAGTTGGTTCGTTGATTGGCTCGATGTTTCTCATATTGGTCATCCGATCCAATTCTTTCTTGACTTCAGTTCTTATCCCATGCGGGATCCTACGCGCTGGACTTATTGTTAACTTTGGATTTTCAATTAGGTCTATTTCATACTCGAAACCTTTCAAGCATCCTATGCCTTTAAATATTGAGTGCGATTGTATGTTTACCATGTCTAGTCTTTGTGTTAGGCCTAAACTTACACAACTATCCTTACCTAACACTGGTTGTACTTTTTGATCTACTACTATTATTTTGATAGGTTCATTATGACGTTTAGTTTTAATTTTTACCAAACTTTCACCTAAAACATTAAGAGCATGATTTGAGTACGATACTAGTTGTTTTACCTTTGAGGGGTATATTTGCAGGCCAGCGGCTTGTGCTATGCTTTCCGAGATGACGTTGCATTGAGCTCCGGAATCTAGTTTGAATTTGACCTTCTTATTCTTTGGTAGTGTTAGCGTTTCAAACCAATCTGTAGCTTCATTTTCTGCCTGTAGTGCTGAGATATATAAAACATCTTCATCGCTGTCGTCTTCTGAAGCTGCCATCTGTACCGTTTTTATTTCTTTTACCCTACACATGCTAGTAAAATGGGTTTTCTTGTGACATCTTTTGCATTTCTTCTGATAAGCCGGGCATGATTTTCTCCCATGTTTTGTGCCACACCGTTTGCATTCATATTCTTCATGTTCTTGTTTGGTTATGTTCTTTTTGCTAGTTGTAGCTTTATTCTTGAATTTTACTGCGTCCACTTGAGCTGTTTCATGCTGTTCTTTTATCTTACTTAATTGTTTGCGGGCCTGTTCGTTGGCTCTGCAGATACTTATTGCTTTTTCTAGCTGAATATTGCTTTCTTCAAGTAATCTTGATCTTAGAGCGTCGCTGTGTATACCACAAACTATTCTGTCGCATAGTAAGCTGTTTTCTAGGTCACCATAATTGCAATTTTTAATTTTGTGTCTTAACGATGTTAAGAATTCGTCAAACGATTCGTCGGGGGCTTGCTGTGCTTTATTAAATATGTATCGCTCATACGTTACATTTACAGTGAGAACAAAGTGTTTTTCGAACTTACCTTGTATAGTTTTCAAGTTCTTTGCCTCCTCGTCTGTTAAGTTGAACGTGTTGTAAATTACTGCTGCATCCTTCCCTATCGTTGACATGAATATAGCGCATTGTATTTCTGCGGGTTTTTTGGCCAAACCTGTAGCTGTAGCATACCAGTTGAATTGTTGTAGCCACATCTTCCATGCTTTGCTCATATCCGCTTCGCTGGCGATTTCGAGTGACTTCGGGGGTCGAATTCCTGTTGTAGTATCTTCGTCGCCCATTGTTGCCTACTACTGCGACTTTGTTTTCACCTGAAACACTCTTTTTACGCGGTTTTTTGTTTATTATTATCGCGCGGGTTTCGGTACCATGTCATAACCAACACTATTTATTTACGACTCAAGTACATTGCATTATATTCTAATGGTTATTCATTATACAGCTGATCATAAGTTATACAATGTTACTAGTCCTACTATGACAATACCCTTTTAATATTCTTGAAATAAAACATATTGGCACTTCTATCCCATCTTGTATTTGTATTAATTCGGCTGCAATTGCTTGATCAGATACGAAGAATAAACTTTTCTTTAAAATTAGGATATTTCAGTAATAATCCTTCATGAAACCTCTGTTTGATAGTATTCAATTCTATCTTCACAGGAGCAATGTCCTTTTTGCCAATCCAGTAACTGTTGGTTTTCCCAATCGTGACACCAAGAACGCCCACAAACTTCTTCACAATGTCCCCTGCATCCCCCCTAGGGCCACCCTCCTGAATCCCTTTAATAACATCTGCAAAAGCTTCTGCATAATATTATTGTTGATAAATTCCCTAGGTGAGTCACAGGTGAAAGCTTGAGAGGCCCGAACGGATGATATAAACCTCACTTATACAATTTGCACATGTCCAGACATCGCCGCCGGATTTCTTCAGTTCAGCAGCGTAAAAATTAAATTGAGAGGTACTTAACCCAACACATTTCGTGTGAAACCATGTAGTGGATTTGTTACAAGCAATTGCATATTTTTCACTAGCTTATCGCAAACACCACAAGTAGGTACCTACTGATGTTGACCATATTTCAGTAAGTTATATTAGCTGGATAACGAATAGAAATAAAACGCATCTATTCTAAAAACTGTATAGGTTTAATTACTTATAGTAAAAGTTTGTATACATTTTGTATAAGCCGGCTTGAATTATTATAACTCAAAATTTTATTTAAAGAGTATTACCAAATTTAATAAATTTTTTGTTCTCTTGGGCATAATTCGCCTTTTCGGAATTCTTTTTCTTAGTGCCTGCTGCTTATAGTTCCTCTTCTGCCTGTCGTCCATACGATTCCATATGGCCGCTGCTTCTTTACTAATTTGAGTCATCAGTTTTCGAAATCGTTTTAACTTGTATTCGCGGATAAAGTTAAAGAATGCGTTTCCATAACTTTTGGGCCTTAGAGCCATTAGGAGCCCAGATAGCACAAGGACATCCATACAACATCCAATGGATGTCCTTCTTGGACATTGCGGATGTTCAGTGGACATCCATTTTAGGTCCTGTGGACATCTCATGGACATCCATAGAATGTCCATTTGTCACAACCTTCGACATCCACAAAACATCCTTAATGGACATCCATAAAACATCCTTGCAGATATTCATGGACGTCCATAGTATGATTTTTGAGGCTTTCACGGCCATTGTCATTAAGTAACAAACGAGTTTCGCCTCTGACGTGGTACACACGTTGAGTTACCGTGCTCTTCTGTCCCTTCCCTTTGCAAAGAGTTTCGCCTCTGGCGTGGTTAACACGTTGAGTTACCGTGCTCTTTTGCCTTTTTTCCTCCTGATGAAGCCCCTTACGAAAGTGGGCGAAACGTTGAGTTCTTCGATCTCAATCATGACACGGTCCAGTCCATAGTATGTTCAATGGATGTCAATTAAATTTTATGGATATCCGATATACGGCCGATTTAAGGAGATAACGGGATTATTCCCAATAAAAAGCATTGAAATAAATTACAAAAATTATATATTTAACAAAAATACTAAGAATACAAAAACCTAGGTATAAAGAAAAACATACAATCAACCTTAACATTTCTAAATAAATACCACTTGATCATTAAAATTTTTGGTCAACTGTTGCCATGAAAAACCAAAGTAGATACTTAAGGGCCGGTTGCAGAAAGCATTGTTAAGTCTGGTGTTAGCTAACATCGCGTCAAAGTGAACAAAAACGAATCAAATCTCAAATGCTTATGGTAACTAATACATTAGTAAACAAAATTTGATGCGATTTTGTTCACTTTGACGCGATGTTAGCTAACACCAGACTTAACATTGCTTTCTGCAACCGGCCCTATATGTCTTAGATTAGTTTACAAACCTGCAATTAATTAACTTGTCATTTTGACATAATGAATTTATGGTACGGAGATCGAAAGTAAACTGGATTGCGGAAACCAATGAAAAATACAATCTATATTGCGCTTCACAAACGTGCACTTGAACTACGGTTAGGTGTATTATTAGTTTGCAATGTAACACCATTGCGAAAATACGATTCTAAACAATAGTACATTATGGGACAAGTGGTTGAAATAAAATTTCAACGTTGAGAGTGGTTTTTTTCAACGAGCGAAGCGAGTTGAAAAAAGTAACTCGAGACGTTGAAATGTTATCAGCCACGAGTTACATATACTATTTTTTCTACGAATTTTCACTCATTTTAACAAATTAATGCACTTTAGGAAAAAATAAACATAAAGTGACATTTCTCTTGTCATCAATTGAATGTTAAACAGTTTGAAATCCCGGTAGTCCGAGCATTTCAATCTCTAGTGGTTGAAATGCAACTTCAACCACCGGAATCAATGCCAAAATGACTAATTTCACTGTCATGATTAGAAAAAATGTTTTGTGCTCTTTTGCCAACATTTTCGAACAAAATAGATATTTTATGGTATTTTACTGAAGATTTCGAAAATATATTTAAACATCAAATAAAATTTTGACAGTTCTACAATATGTAAACTAAAAGCATCTAAAAGCATACTATAAATTAGACAAGTTTTAATGTTATCAATGGCTCCCGCTATCAAGTTTATTTTCCTCGTATAAGGTAAGACATGCAGACAGTTCATATTCAAGACTTGACCAAAAATTTTAATGACGGTAGGTATAAGAATTATATTATTTTTCATCGTTATGGCTGTTTACTTTTTGTACTTTCTTGAGTTCTAAATCCGCTCGTTCTTTGGCCCGCCTCAACCAATTCTTCCCTGCATTTTCCAAGTCCTTCGAAGTTGCATCTTTTTGACATTTTAGTCCAGAGCCTAAACAGAAAAAATTTATTAGTTTACAATGTTACACGCAACTTTCATAGAACATGTTGACAATAAAATCATTTTAAAATGCAGAATGGTGTCATAATTTTTTTTATCTACGATAGTGTGTAAAATTGCCTTTTAGTTGGCAGTTTTAAGTTCATAAAACGACTGATTAATAACATGTTTCCATTAGTTTACGTCGTCAGTAGTTACGTGTTTAAAAAATTCCATTAGGCACGTTATCAGTAGCAACGTGTTTTAAAATTCTTAAAACACGCAAAATTACGACCGGTTACTGGTAATCCTAATTTACATTAATTTTTTTTAAATATTTACCGTGTTTTCTAGATTCTATCGTAGATAAAATGTTGTACGATACACATGCGTAAAGCATCTTTAGTCACTCGCGGGGCTTAAAACGCTCGCTCACTCGCGTTTTAATTCTACCCCGCTCGTGCCTAAAGAGTAGCTTTACGCACTTGTATCGTAAATTACTATTTAATGAAATAGTGTCATAATTAATTTTGTGAAATTTAATCAAAATTAGCGAAGATTTTCAATACTTCACAAAACATGTAGTTCAATTTTTAATATGAAAATATGTGTATAAAATTTATTACGAATCAGTAATTGGCTAAGCCCCAATTTTCCAAATATCTTCTTTTTCTTTGCCCCAAGCCAACTAAATTCTGATGCCAGCTGATTGGTGAGCATCCTCAAGAGACTCCTTTTCATAAAATCATATGGACTCGAACCCCCCATTCGAGATATTTCATCAACCTTGAATATTGAAAAATAAAAATTACATTACATTAAATATTTTTATTTTATTCCATATAGAAACGTACCGCCTCATCAAAATTATTTTTATTTGATAAATATTCTTCGAATTGTTCTAATTCCTGATCATTCTGGAGTGGAAAATTAAACTTCGAGAATACAGTATTTGCAATGGCATTATCGACATCATTATTTTTTAAATTTTTTAATGAAATCAGATCTTCCGACAGTTGAGATATCATTCCTTGCAATATATTCTGCTTTCGCATAATTTGTTTATAGTATTCTGAAACAAAATTGAGAAAATTTATGTGTATAAAAAACCATACAGAAGTAAAGGTTTTACCTTGTGCCTCGTCTTTATGTTTTACGTAGCAAGTACACATAACAGAAGTTTGTTCTTCCAAGGGTGCTGCAAATAATCGTATAGGTAATTAAAGTGAAAACAAAATACTATCTAACTTTTCATTTTACCTGCTTTCCGAGATGTATCCAAAAGTTTTGCATCAGGTCGAGTGTTAGCTGAAAGTAAAAAAACATTAATTTTTCTTTAAAAAAAAATATAATCTTTGAAAACAGGTCCTTGGGGGGCAAGTCATTATGTAATACTTGTGAATTTGATTCATTGACATTATTTTTTGTTAGCTGTTTCACTTTTGCATCAGACGCTAAAAAATAAAAATATGTCAATCAGATAACATAATTATATTTCTTTTATACAAAATACTAATTCCTCCACCAGTCAGAAAAACATCAGCTAGTAGCCGAAAGCTAAATAACTAATATATTATCTAGCATGTCACCAACCAGTTGTAAAGATATAAAAGCCAGACCTCGCACAAAAAACCTGAAGAAATCCACTACAAAATGTAGAAAACCCATTTATGGTGCTTTTTTCATACCTTATGTATATATATTTTTTCTTTACGAACAAAACTATCGAACAAAATATACTGTAAACAGATATCCAGGCATCGTTAGGGCTTCGGCATTGTGGGATAACAATAAAATAATTGTGTATTTATTTTATCATTTCCTGCGCTGAAATGTTTTATATGTAGTACTATAAAAAAAGTAACAGAAACCTTTGTTCAGACATGGTGGAGTTCGTACATTATGTTCATTACTGTCAGATTCAGACGACTGTTCTCATTCTGAACAGCTGTATTTTTTCTTTCTACTAATTTTCCTTTTTTGGACCTCCTCAACATCTGAATTGAGGTCGGATGTAAATTCTGCCTTTCTTGCTTTACACCTGGCAGTTAAATAATTATCTGAAAAAATACATAAGTAGGTATAGTAATTTCATACTTACAAAAAATTATTGCAGAATATTTTTTAACTTGAATTTAATAATCTTTGCAACTGTTATTTAAACTATAAATGTCACAAAAAAATATAATAAAACTAGTAATAAATTATTACCATAAGTACTGTTCCGAAACATGGTTATATCTAGTAAGGGCCAAACATGTATTAGGCAGGTCATTCTTCTTAATTAAAGGAACTATTCTATCTCGAGAAATTGTTGGCCAATAGCACTTGTTACTTAATATCCAACTTGTAGGCACAGCTTCAACTGTGTTATCGCTTGAAAATGTAACTACAGTCCATGTCCTCATCTCCATTTCTCCACTCCACATGCAGACAAACCAAAAGAAAATGTATAAGTATTTATACCTAGCTATGATGCAATTTTTGAATTCTTAGAGAATTCGGGTTTTTAATTAGAATTACCTACTTATTATTATAAAAAATTTAAAAATCGCTTTTGATCGTATTTTAAAGATTAAAAACACTACGATTACGATCAGAAATAAATTAGTCTAAATGTAATAAAGGAAAATGACGAACTTATTTTCAAATTGCAGTTTAACACATTTATACGCAATTTCACTTAAATTCCAATTTTGTAAACTCCCAAGATTACTTACTAAATAAATTCCTACATCTGATGATTTTGTATAAAAGTCTTTAACTGACTTAAATTTATTTCCTATTACAACTGTGCTATTATTATTACAAGCAAAATTTCTTATAACAATAATACTGCCATCGCTTAAGTAGCAACAGTTATCTGGCTCTACTATTTTTAAAGTAAATTTACCAAATACAACTTTCTTAAATTGAGTAAAATAGGACAAAGTAACTAGAGGACCTCCAACATGCTCATTGAGTAGTCGAGGTTCATTATTTACGTCAATTTTATTTTTGGAATCTACACTACAATCTTGTTCACTTTTTCGGCGAATGATCTGTTCCAACGGTTGATTACTTTTACGGATTAATTTCTTTATTGATTGCATATAGTTTTCAAATGGAAATGCCCTAAATTCTTGTAAAGCTCCAAATTTTTCCGAGTCACTACAAATATGTAATAAATTATGTATATTGTGAGATACATTTTCTTTGCCATACAAAATTATAAATGTTTCTACAAAGTATTCTAGCGAGGATTTTGCATACGCTAAATAATCTTGATCCAATTTTTTCGAACAAGACAAAATAGTGACAGCTGTATGTAAACCTATAAAATTTACATATTTGTAATGACTCAGAACAGACTTTAAAACTACAGGACCAGTATACAACAAAAATTGCCTAAATTCTGTTGCCTTCCACCGCTTGCATTCATTTAATGCTCTTGGTTTCCGATTGAATTCACATGGTATATATCCTCTTTGTTTGATTAATGAGTCAGATATTCGAGAAAGTTGGGTAAAAGATAATTTGGCTGGAGGACTACCGCTGTACCATAAAAGAGCAATCAACTTTTTAGCAACTCCCAAATAAAGTAAATGCATCGGATCTAATTGAAAATCATTAACCATGTCTAAGTAAGGAATTGATTCGAGTACTGATGTTCCTGTATGATGGGTTTCTTGTAATTTTGATCGGAAATCACCATCGTTTCTTAAACTACCGTTTTCTATTTTTAATTTTGGAAAACAAACTCTGTTATTAACATACTCGCCTTGTATATCACATTTTGTGCACGAGTAATAACCTGAATGACCTTTTGTGTAGGTAATAAAAGACTTTGCAGGTACATCGCATATAAAAGCTTTTATTTTAAAGGGATAAGTAATTCCTTGAATTAATACACCATTTGTGGTTAAATGGGCTGCTTCATCTACTAAATCTTTTAAAAAGAGATTAGCATCATTTGGTTTCTCTTTCCCATGGTATATGCCTACAATATCTACAATGCTGCAATTTTGAACTAAATTACATAATATTGGATAAAACTGACTAGAGGAACTATTGGAAATGGGCAGGCCATCAATATTGATATAAATTTCTACAATTTCCAAATTTTGATTAGAATAATGCAACAAGAGTTTTTCTACACAATTAATTAGACCAAAATGGTAGTAATGTCCTGGTTCAACTAGTTTTAAGTTTACTTTTCTGGGAGTTCGTAGCAAAGTACGTGCATCAGAGGGCAAATCAGTATGTACCGGTTTTTAAATTTTTAATAAATCATTCATAGCAACATGAGTAATATTATGTTTGAGAGCCCACTCTGTTAATAATAGGGATGAAACATTTTGTGAATTATCTAATTCATGGAAAAGATCAACATTTGGTTTAAAATTACCATCCGAATTATCCAATACACCTAAATTTGATACAAAATAATCATCTGATACATCAAAATCACTTGAATCAAAATAACTTGAATCAGAATCAGCAACACTTAAATTGTTGACGTTATTAACCAGATTATTATCAGTCGATGTTGTTCAGCGTTATAAGAAACCAAAGGCTCTGTTGTAGATGTGCGAGCCCTTGCTTGCTGTCTGGATTTAATTATGCTCTGATGCCATATCAGTGCCTGCTTTGGCAGTTCTGTAGTAATTTCTTGGAACTTTAGGCATCTTTATAAATTAATATCAAAAATTGAAATTTATCAGGTGCCCACGTTTAAATATTACAATAATTATCACGAAAAGGTAGTAGGTAATCTTATTTCACAATCTTAAAACAAAACAGCCCTTTCCTAGGATGGAAGTGCATAAAACACCACCTCTTTTAATGAAAATGCCAAAAAAACCTGCCAAAACTATTGAGGTTAGATACCTACAAATTTTCACTATTATAATACACAGAAAAAATATATGCTAGTGGCACCTACAAAATGTACACTTTTATACACAAAAAAATATATTATCTTACCTGATTATATCTACCGGGTGACTATAAATGATTGTGATTTTTTTTTAGGTTGGCACTGTTTATGTTGATGGCACTGTAAGTCTATGTCAAATTCAATGTTTGCAGGTTAGATTTTGCATCATTCTGTGTCAAAACTGACGCAAAACCTAACCTGCTAACCTCAAATTTGACATAGACTTACAGTGCCACCAACATAAACAGTGCTAACCTAAGAAAAAAATTACAATCATTTATAGTCACCCGGTATTTAATCAATGATAATACGAAAATCACAACGCACGATGCTTCTAGACAAACAACCAACAAAGACGGCAACCTCAAACAGACGCCGTTGTGATTGAACGCTCATGAGTCATGAATGAACGCTCAGCAAGCCGCAGATCGCATGCGCAAACATCGGAGCCATTCGTCAACATGTAGACCGAACGACAGCACTTCCAAATAATTCTATAGTAACATGATATGATTATTTCCTTGTCTATAGAATACAATCGGCGCATTTTGCATCTCTTCTTTGGGATGGCGATGACAAGCATTAATTTAATAGACGATACAATATTACGCGGTAAGGTTGAAATCAAAAACATACCTAGGCCGAAGTTCAATAAATAAATAAACACCTAAAATGCATAGTACGAAAATTTCCGTATGCAATTTAGAGAAACTGTATTTATACCATTTAAATTCAAACTGCAGTCTCTCTATATATTTTTTTTGACGAACATATCCTTATGCAACGTTTTGGTTCTCATAAATATATATCTACTATATATAAAACTATTTTTAAGTTAATGAAAACGCGAAAAAAGCGATATATGCATTATAGGACATATAAAGAACATCCAGTGGATGTCCAACATGGACATCCGTTTTGTCTCCATAGACGGATATCCACTGGATGTCCATTACATATCCATGGACATAAGGACGTCAAACGGACTAAAAATGAATATCCATAGGATATCCTGTGTTATATGGGAGACTGTATAACGGAATAGAAATTGTATAAAATTTGTTGAAAGCAAACAAAACTTGTTTGTATACTGGATGACAAATTCAGATTCATGGAAATTATACAGACAGATCAATAGAAAAACCAATTAGGGTAGGCTGTGATATATGTTGTACGTTTGGCAGTACTGAGTGTATTGTCAGTCTATGTCAAATTCGAGATTAATAGGTTAAGTTTTGTTTGTTGTTTGACACAGACTGACGTAAAACTTAACCTGCAAATCTCGAATTTGACATAGAGACTGACAATACACAGTACTGCCCACGGTGTACGCAGCTCAAGGTTGGTAAAACTGAAAGTGTGTTTAGGAGGTTGCCTAGTTCCCATTTAAACTCATAGTTTTATTATTTTCCCCCGCAAATAGTCTATTATGATACGAGTTTTATAAGAAGCATTTTGTAGCACGCACGGATTTAGGAGTAAGTGCTACAAAATGCCTTATAAACGAGGTATCATACAGTATTTTATCTACTTTGCCACTTTTTTAAGCAAAAAAATGAAAATTTTTAGTATTTTTATTATAGCATCGCTTTTTGTCTATTACGATACGCAAACGCGTATCGTAATAGCCTCAGTACGAACGCAAAGTAGATAAAAGTATCTTAAGAGCCCTTTATAATACAAGCAGACGCATGTCGCACAAGTTGCGTAAAATCTTGCATCACAGTACTTTCGCGTTTACATGTTGGTGGCCATGATGCAACCAAAACATAACCCTACAACGTCAAACAGTTCACCCGTTGTGGGTTATATTATCTATGCTCGCTGTTCTAGCTTCTAACCTTGTGTTTGAGTTGCCAACTGTGTTTGTTTTCCTGTGTCTTTTTGCCTTTTATGCCTTGCCTCTCATATTCTTTATTAAAAAATCAGTCTATTTCAAGACTAAGTAATACTTTTTTTGGATAATATAAGGTAAGCCTAAAACATTGATTCATTTTTGAATGAACTATTTACGGTCTTTTCTGTTTTTCAGATTTCAAAATCTTCGAGCATGACCGGTTGTTCAGCCTCGAATTGTCGAATTAGTACTATTAAACGTATAGACATTAACATATTTTCTGAAAAGTAACTATTTTTTTGAATTTGCCGCTTTTGTGATGTGATTCAACATGGCTGACAAGCATGCTCGTATTATATAGGTGCTTTAGGTGTTCACCTACTCTGATTTAAGGTCACTAGATCAGCACACAATCTAGTGACCTTAGTTCCATTTGACAAAAACGAACGCATGTTGTACTGGGCAGTGCTGCCAACCCTCTACCGAATTTCACCCTAAACAATAATACATTTCCCCCCATTTTTAATAGAAATTGCTCCAAAAAAGAAAAAAACCCTTGTAGCATATAAACTCATAAACATGTATTTAAATTTCAAATTTTTACATAGAAATAAAGCAATATGAATATAAGAATATTCAAAAAATATCATTATGAACGTAGACATGCAACATAACCTCAATAGACAAATTAAAAATAGTTTGGGAAAAGAATTCTTCAACGTAATCACTACATTCTATAATGTACGTATATATTATACATGGGTATTGGGATCGGAATTCAGATCAGTAACTTCACAAACTTAAAAACTAAGCAGAATAAAAAAAATCTTAAGACCAGCCCGTGCTATCCCCACTCCCAGATTCTACGTTAGCAAGGAATAGAATCGCTTTACTATTCAGAAGTTGGCGCGAGCATTCCGCTTCAAGGCTTCACTGCGCATACATTCTTATGTGATGAATCACCAGCTTGATTCTTTCAACGTGCTTTGAAGTTTTATTTACAAGTAACTATACTCTGCCTGTACGAATCCGTGCGAGTTTACAGCTGCTGTTAGTCAGGCGCGTAGGACAGTGGCAGTGCAAGAGCACCTTGGGCCCCTAAGCAAATATAAAAATGGCCCCCTTGCAAAAAGATTTATATACTTAATGAATTGTATATTTATAATTATAGTATACAAAGTAAACGTTCAACAAAAAATAAAATAACATCCTGTTATAACCAACAGAAATAGAGTAGTAAATGCCCAACATTTAACACATTTTATAGCTAATCTATCTAACAAAATATCAATTAAAAATATAGAACTAAATAAAATCTTCAAGTTGATAATAGGAACAAATACAAAGAATCTGATGGATAAATATCTACCTAGGTGACGCTAGTAAAATAAAATAATATTCAGGTAAAATGCTAATAACCCACGTCAAAATAGCTAACAAATACTTAGTATTTATTTGTATCATTAGTATCTGTAAAACGCCATAAAAATAAATTGATCAGAAATAAAAAAATGTATCTTTCTGGCCTTATTAACAGCAAATTGTTCCACAAGATTTTTATGTCTATCGTAGACGATGCTTTTTGCTCAATTGACAAAACCGAAATGTCATGTAGCCTATTTTGGCTCGTAGATTTTCTTATATTTATTATTAAGTGTTTTATTATTTTCAACTTGCTAAATAATCTTTCTATTGTGGCTAATGTTACAGGTAGAGTCAAGAATAAAACCAATCCAGTAATAATCTCTCCAAAATCGCTTTCGAGAACATTATATTTTTGTAGGAATAAACATGTCAAATGTGGAACACTCATGCTATCATATAAATTCTCTTTTATTAAGGAAATAGCGTTCACAAACTGTATGGCGAGATTATTATTGAGGCCATCAGAATACTTTTTCTGAAGCAAATCACATCGGATCTGTTCAGCTTCTTGCATTATTAAAACGTTTTTCGGTTCTAAAAATTCAAAAGTGTTTGTTAGTTTTTCAAAGCTCTCAAATCGAGTCTGACCACTGATGACTGCTAACTGAGAGTGGAGACTGGGGTTGCAGTGCTATCAATCTATACCCAAATGAAGTAGAAGATATCGAGCTACTTAATAAGCGAATACAGAACTTTCCGGGCCCCCAAAGGGCCCAGGCCCCTAAGCAACGCTTATTCCCGCTTATGCATATCACCTCCACTGGCGTAGGAGCGTTTTCTAGACTGCGGGGGCCATTCTATTTTCAATAAAGACTTATACTTCTAACTTGATCCATTAATACGAGCCATAATATTTCTGATTTCCTGATTATCAATTTTTAGTTTAATACTATAATAGTATATTTTAGTCACTGGTTACTTAATAAGTGCTATTTTATTTAAAAAAAACACTGTACCATAAAGAAAATTAATTAAACAATGAACAATGTTTATTATCAGATTTTCACATAAACAAAGAATACACATGAATAAGCAAACTTAAATAAATATAGAAAGGAGTTTTCAAAAAATAAAAAGGGTGCAAATAAAGATTAAAAACAATAAAACACAAATACAAAAATAAATTCAATTAAGAAACTATCATTTAGAAACCTGTACCACAAACAGAAATTCTATTTAGTAAAGCACCTACTAAATCGTTTACAATTTCGTCTAGACTCTAGAATCTAGATCTACATGTTCTACCTCCTCTATATAAGTATTTAATACACATACCGGGTGACAATGAGAACAAAGCCATGCTTTTATCTTCTTCATTTATTAATCGATTTAGATAAAATTTTATATGAAGATACTAGAGATAATTTCCGATTGACCGATAAATATAGTCAAAATGGCCGACTTCCGGTTTCACCGGAAATGATACCAACTTTGATTTTTTAAATGGATCACCCTGTATATTTTATGTTTTTCGGAATCTACAAATCAAATTACATAAACTAGTCTCACCAAATTATCATTTTTTCAAACACAATTTTTTTTCAACTTTTATTTTTTACGTTTTTACATTTTGTATTTGAGGTGATAAAAAGTTGTTCCTTCGCTGTATAATGGTGCACAATTCTGGACAGTCCCTGCATCGTAATTTAATCAATTCCTGGAAATTGCTCTTTACGTCAGAATATGATCTGATTGCAATTCTTTGTTTTGCAAGGTATAACAACGAACTAAAAATTTTTTTGAGAGCATTTCGTGCGACATGGTCGCCCTGGTGAAAAGCTGTATTTAATTGTGAAGTAATATACGTTTTTCCAAATTGAAGCAATTTTAGAGTAGCTGCTTAGTGAATACTACTACTTTCGTGCATTATAAATCTTTCTATGCCTTTCTTCTAATTACTGAATCCAGATTTTACGAAACTAGTCTCATGCGAAAAAGTAACCAGATTCAACATACTAGCTGTAGCACAGGAATGACAAACAACTTTTGATATACCAGAATCATAATGGATTCACGGAAATGTTTGAAACCATTCGTAATTAAATTTACGTTCTCTATTTGTAATAATTTGGCTAGGCATGTCTCCAGGCTGAAAAGGTTTATCAGGCAACTTGCTTAAATCTACAAAAGCTGTAGAACCTTTTAGTTCTATGCCACTAGATTTTTCACTTTGGCAAGTACTCAGTAGACTGCATACTACTCGTATTCTGGCATGCACTTGCAGACTTACACTACTCGTACTTGCTTCAGAATCATCGTTTACTAAAATAATTAAGTTAGTTTTAACTACAGAAAGACAGAATTCCCCAATAAAGTTTACCTTTCCTCATTGTATTACGAATTTGAGTTAAAAACTCGAATACCTATCTTTTTCTGTGTCATAATTGATTTCTTTTAAGCTACAAATAATGCACTAGTCACCAGTATACTAATGAACTAAGATAAAGCCGGTATCTTTCTTTATTAGACAGGTATAGACTACAGACCTGAGCACACACGCGAATGAGGCAGATCGAGAAGAGGTGACAAAACTTTATATTGCACTCGAGTGACATGCATATTATCACTATTCGTCCAAGTAGCTATTATTTTAAGCAGGTAGACATAACACGTGTTAATGTTCCACATAATAAATCAATAATAGTACTTTATGTAACTAGTCCTCAAAGCCATTTGAGGACGTGTTGCATACAACGTTTTTTTGTATTAGCTCTCTAAACATTATAATATGAAGTTTCAATTACCATTAACGCGGCATTATATTAGGAGGCCGCGCGAAAATGTATTTTTCGCTCCCCAAACTGGTTACTTTGGAAAGTGTCTAGGATCCTCAAAATGGCCATTTAGAGGCCTTGTACTTAAAGTGGTCATGGCAACATTTTAGCGGACTCAAACATTAGTTGCCATGACGACTTTAAGTACAAGGCCTCTAAATGGCCATTTTGAGGATCCTAGACAGTTTCCAAAGTAACCAGTTTGGGGAGCGAATACAAAAAAATATTTTTTTGTATTCGCTCCCCAAACTGGTTACTTTGGAAACTGTCTAGGATCCTCAAAATGGCCATTTAGAGGCCTTGTACTTAAAGTCGACATGGCAACATTTTAGCGGACTCAAACATTAGTTGCCATGACGAATTTAAGTACAAAGCCTCTAAATGGCCATTTTGAGGATCCTAGACAGTTTCCAAAGTAACCAGTTTGGGGAGCAAAAAATAAATTTTCGCGCGGCCTCCTAATATAATGCCGCGTTAATGGTAATTGAAACTTCATATTATAATGTTTGGAGAGCTAATACAAAAAAAACGTTGTATGCAACACGTCCTCAAATGGCTTTAGAGGACTCATCTTCATATTACGGACTCGGCTGCGCTTCGCTCCGACTCGTCCGGAAACATTACGACTCGTCCCCTAAAGCCTTGCTTTGAGGACTAGTTACATAAAGTACTATTATCAGACCCGCGCCAATCGGTTGTTCAAAAAGGCGGTTAAAATCTTAATAGTAGGCATCTTTCGGAAACAAACCTTGCAGTTGCACGGCAAATTACCCGATAAGAAACGTGTTAATATAGTAGTCCCGTTTCAATTATATCCGACCACACCGATTACTTTCTGGAATAGTGAAATTTAATATCGCTCACTCGACGGCAATAAAAAATAAGGCGATTTAAGCGGGTTTTAATTACAATTCAAGTGCATATATGTTCATGTTAGTGGTTGCAAGAAATACGTAAAATTATAAATTATGATGAAACCAGAAAAAGATATTTTTGAGGGGGCCAGGCCCCTCTGAAAATTATTTAGGGGGCCATTGGCCCCCGCGGCTCCTACGCGCCTGCTCTTAGTATTTTGCTTTACATCGCATTTTTGTTTCTTCACGATCTTCACGTACGAGTTTGATTGCCAAAACGAGGCGGTCAGCCGAGTTTTGTGGCAACCAAACGAGTCTCGTTAAGATGCTCATAAGCAAACGTGTATTTTTCAATATATTATCTTCATCAATAAATCAGGCATTTGCCAGTACATTGCAAAGTTTAAATTTCCCGCCATCGTGCTCTGCATGCTCATACGAAACTTCTAACTTGATAATGAGTTTTAGCAAAAAGATTGTTGGATGTCTTAACTCTGTCTGGTGGGATAAGCACATATCAAATGAAACAAAGAAACATATAGGGAAGTCTTTGGTGGAGTCTGTGTTATGCTACGGATCGGAAATCTGGACACTCAAAGCAGATCATCAGAAGAAACTAAATACAATAGAAATGGACTACCTAAGGCGCAGTGCAGGTATATCACGGAGAGAACACATTCCTAATCAAAATATTAGAAGGATAATGCATGCAGAACAGACGGTAATAGATAGGATAGAGATGAGAGGATTAAAATGGTTCGGTCACCTCCTTCGCATGGATAAAAACAGATGGCCTCAAAGGGTTTACAGATGGACACCACCCGGAAGACGAAAGCGGGGTAGACCAAGACGGTCCTGGAATGAAGGAATGAGAAAAGCAATGCAGAACCATGGACTAGAGGAGGAAGATGCGCAAGATAGGAATAGATGGCGTTTGGCTACGGGAAGGCGACTTTAGCTGTAGAAATACCGTTTATATATATATAATGAGTTTTAGGTAGCCCTCTGTCCTCATTCCTTCATCATAAGCCAAACGCATTTCAGTTTTACCGCTGTTTCAATTCAAATTTTGCGATAAACGCCCAAAATTTTGTCGCTAAAACGATTCCATTTACATTCTATGGTGCTGCCATCTTATAGGAAAAAGTGCAGCGGTCCCCGTCTTAAATTTTCCTGCATTTTCATAGATTTATAAATTAAACAAGATACAGCCATGCGGCAACATAGTTCAAAATGACGTACCTTCTATTGCTGTCACTCTCAGTGCTTGAATTACGTATAGCGCTATCCTTTAGAGAGGTACCATTGCTTGCATAGAAAAATGTGTTGGTGGCACTGTAAGTCTATGTCAAATTCGAGGTTAGCAAGTTAGGTTTTGCGTCAGTTTGTGTCAAAACTGACGCAAAACGTAACCTGCTAACATCGAGTTTGACATATACTTACAGTGCTACCAACAAATTTTTCAAAATAGAATGTTTTACTGTCCCACTTTTTTATGCAAACAATGGTACTTTGATGCGATATTGAGAGAAATTCGGACAATAGTAGTTTGTATACCAAAGCACTGAAGTTTAGATTTTTATCACGAATGTGGTTTTAGTTGCCGAGGCCCGTAGGGCCTGTCAGGGTTGAGGTGCCAAAGAATAATAAGTACAGGTAGTAGGTAGGTATTATTTAGGTATTTTAAAAGAGTTTACGCACCGATGGAAGGATAAATCTTCATAAAAAGGACTATAAGAAATAGAATAAAGAATACAAGTCCTCATTTTGATTATAAATATTAATTGAGCTCTTTATTATTTCAATAAACTACGTAAATTAAGTTTGGCGAAATTCGTGCGACTTACAGCTAATTAGTAAAAAGAAATAACAAATACATTAAATGAGTTCTTTGATGAAATTAAGAAACGCCAACACTAACAACAATACATTTATTTGAAAATATGTATTGAACAATTATTCATTTCTAAATAAAATTAATTTAACGCATTTTTGCCTAATTCTATCAGTATTTTTAAGATCCTTTTTTTACATTCATAATGTATGCGTACATTTAAATAGATTCTTGATATTAATTTAATCAATTGTATACGATGATTATCCATTAAAGATTGGCTCGTAATATGGGTTACCATCATTTCATCGCCAAATAAATCTGGCAAGTTTCTTATAGCTTGCAGTGTTAGTAATTCCTTCAGATGCTTTTTTGTTAATAATTTTATTTGTTCCTCACTTGTAAACATCAATTTATCAAGTCACTGTATTCACCTTGAAAATGTTTCTTAACTGGCTAGCCAGTAAAAAATTTACTGGCTAGCCAGTTATATTTTACAAGCGTGCTCATAGATAAATGATAGCGTGCAAAGCCAGAGTAGTCTTCCTTAGTATGTGTCATATTGATGAATTTAGTTGCTTGTCAGTTTGACATTTTGAATAAATGGTAAATTTCTAGTTATTTACAAGTGAGAAACAAATAAAATATTCAACAAAACACACCAGGTAACCATTTTTACTGGCTCAAGGATATGACAGGCTCGCCTAACGGCTCGCCAGTCATCCCAATCCTATCGCCAGTAAAAACTGTTTTACCTGGCTTGTAATGTTAAATACTATAGCGTTGTTGGTAATTCTGATAGCACGTTCTAATTGTAAACAAAGCTGGATAACATCTTTACTAGACAATATTAGCTTGCCCCGGTTTTTGAATTTAATTAATTGGGAATTACATTCACTAGTTGTTAACTTAGAGGAGCAAATCTGGCAAAGAATTTTCGGTTTTACTTTTTTAATGACGAAACCTGATATGTAAACTACCACATCTTCGATAAATTGCGAGAGAGCCAATTGACTAAAAAAGATACCATCATTTTCCAAATTTAATTTCAATTCAAATTCTGCAAGGCCATCCTCAAGAATTGTATCAGTTGTTTTCGATTTTGTACCGCCAGAAACATGTAATATGCTGGCAGCATCTAATATACTGCAATTACCGTATTTTGAACCACTAATTTCATGTTTTACTATTAGCCTTTTGCAGGCGGCTTTACATTGAAGGCAGGATGGGTTGTTGTTGAATCCAGAACGACTTCTTACTGCACTAAAAAATGTTTCTAGGTGGTCTTGACTTAACGTGAAGCTTAAAAGGTATTCAAATTTATAGTGCGATTTTAAATCCTTGTATAAATTTAGCAAGTTATTACAATTAATTATGAATCCTAAAAACCCTGTCTTTCTGTTACTTTCAATGAGTAATGTACCACTATTATTTTTTAAATTTTTAAGGTAGTTCACATATGTCTGGATTTTTTCATGTAGAAATTCGTAATTTAAATTATTAATGGGTGGAGAAAATTCTCCCTTTGAATATTTGTTTTTGCAGTTTAAAATATCAAACAAATTATTAAATATTAAACAAAAGTTTGCAGTTGCTTTACAGTTTTCAAATCCGCTTGCAAAAGCATAAGCTACTCGCAACACTTGTGCTCATGGTCTGTGCAGCCAGGAACACTTTCATTCTCTCATTGTGGTAATTAACATGTCTTTTAGTCAATTTATTTACAGCTCTTAAACCCTCAGTTTGTTGTAGTTCAACTAATTGTTTTATGTATTTCCACTCGATTGGAAAATTATTTATATCATATAATACTTCCTTGTCGCAAAAAGTATTTCTGCATAATTTAAGCATATGACATGCGTCATAAAATGTGTAGACAGGGTCACTTGTTACTGGGTGTGGAAAATACGGTTTTATATTTTCAAGACTGTAATTAGCACCCAATATTTTACACACCGAAATATTAACCGATGCCCCATCGAAGGTTATTGAATGACATTTTGCACCAGTATCGTGTAATCGTGTTAAACAACGATTTAAAATATCAGCTCTTTCCTGTGCTCGCAGACTTTTAATCAAAAAATAACCCACTGGTACTTTCCAATTTTCATTTAAAGCAACTGCCATTATCACTAAGGCATTTGTTGCTTCCGTAGTGTTAATACAATCGGGGTCATTTTCAATACCTATTTCAACTGTCTGACATAGTTATAAGACCTAGGAGAATAAAAATTGAGCGTTAGAGCAAATGCTCTGAGTTCTGGCGTAAATTTAACATTTTTTGAAGCCAATTGTCCCTTCAAAATGTTTTTCACGGCGTCAGGTACCGAGTCCTAAAATTTAAATATAATAATTTCAAAAATACTGTTAATAATAAATTTGTACCATTATAGTTTCTTGTCTTTCTTCAGATAATAAACTTTTTTCAACTAGGTGATCCAACAAATTATCTAAACTATTTATTTTTGTGATTAATTTTGTATTTTCAGTCTTTCATTTTTTTTATTTGTTGTTTTTGTTCATCAACATATGTCGTTATCATATTTATGTGACGCTTTGCTTTACGAGGACTATTAAAAATTATGTGGTTGTAAATCACCAATGTACCTAGCATCTACATGCACACTTAATTGTGGTAAAATAGGAGGACCGTTTTCTAAATTGTGGTAAAATAGGAGGACCGTTTTCTACAAATGAAAAAAGGCAATCAAAATTGCATAAATTTGCAATGTCGCTGTTATTACTAGGGATATGAAAGCTCGAGATATTATCTTGAATATTATTTAAAATTAACATTTGCCATGGCACAGATTCTTTCAAAAGGATTTCCTGGGGTAATCGGGTTCGATCATAATCAGATAGTTCAAAATGTTGGGAACAAATTACTGCATCGTTTACTTTTATAATTTCTTCTTCGATTTTGCAAACTTTTATCCATTTATTCTTTAATGCTTCATCTTTTGGAAAACTAGAAGGGTTTTATAAGCAGGTAAATCATAGGTAAATCTAATTTAAGCATACGCACCCATGAAACGATATTTCTTCGCTCGTGAAAGGATTGTAAGGGGTGGAACAAATAATACAGGATCTCATTGTAGTGTAATTTATGGTTTACAAAACAATTCTTTAATATTAAATACCTATTGGATTTTAAATTTTCATTTTCAAATATTTGACATTTCAAATTGACAGTAAAGCATGCTTCGTTGATCGTTGTCTGAAATCCTGCGAATTCGTGTCTGTTTAATCACCACTGATTCGTATGCGACATACGGCTAATGTGATAAAAAGGATGAAACATGCGTTTTATTAAATATAGAAAAAAATGGAGAGATGTACAAATTTCCCTGATATGTTTTTTAAGAACGGACATCCGTTTACCGGGTATAGCTATATCTGTTGTTTAATATATCTATGTGCATTTTTTTATTTGTGCTCCATCTCTTAGATAACCACTGAACTTTTACACATAAATTCTTTCAACATACATGGCGGAGGCCGTTTAAAAAAAACTTATTTTCTGGTTTTTGGATTTGTTACTTGCAATAACGGTGTTATATTTTAGAAGAACGTACTGAACTACAAGGTGAATAGATTCCATTATATTAGAACCTAATATATTACCAATAATTTTACGATTCTAGATGCCAATAACGGAAAAAATCATGAACAAATCATAAATCCAACTAGTGGAATCTATTGAATAATGTCTTCTCTTTAAGAAAATAAATGTAGGTTTCCTTACTTTGCTATATTTTGGATAAAAATCAGAAAATAAAATAGCTTATGTGGCGCCCTCTTATAATGCGTCTTGAACTAAGATTTCTCAGTGCGCATCTTAAACATAATAGCTATAGTCTGTTCAGTAAACATAAAAACACAAAGTGGCCTTTAATTTATAAAATTTCATGAGTGTACTCCCAAAATTAACCTTTGTCTAGTAGTGTACTTATAAAAAGTTACTAAAACAAATAGGTTAAGGGTGTGACATTTACTTAGCATCTGTCATAAATGTTATAAATAACTACTTTTAAGGAAGTTAAACAAATACCGTGTTGGAGACAATTTTTGATGTAGCGTTTATTAATAGTTATTTTTATTACATTTTAAGAAGTTCAAGCGAGAATTTTCAGAATAATATGTACTTTGACAATGAAATAAGATGTATTGATTGTCATTTCTAAATTCAAAGTCGCCTTTATGCAGGTGTGGAAACTAGCGATGTCAAAAAAGTAACTATTCATTACACGAGTACTCGTTACCGGGCAAGATCCGAAGTAACGGATACCTATCAACTTGCAAAAGTATTCGTTACATTTTTAAAACAGTTACTATAGTCGTTGAGTGAACAAGTACTTGTTCACCCAACAGTATTTGGTTTAACCTTGTTTTTTATTTTATCGCCATCTTACGATACGAAGCTTAAGTTTGAGATTGTGTTGAAAATTAGAATGCTCTCTGAAAATGTAACTGTTTCATGAAAATATGTTTACGCACATTCGAACAGCGATTAGCGTTCTTATTCTTAGCTAGGACTTTTTTAATGCTCTAAAATAAAATAGGTAATTTCCCGAAGAAATGCGTAATGTGCACATAAACGAGGCTTCAGGGATGTTTACTTACATTTATAATTCTCCGAAAAAATGTATTAGCTATGACCAAAGAGTACTATATTTACATAGTACTCTTTGCGTATGACTAACCCTCTAAAATGAAATAGGTAACTTCCCGAAGAAATGTTTAATATGTGTTAACATACAAACCAAGCTGCGGGGATGTTTTCTTTCATAGTAGTTTTACGAAAAAATGTATTAGCTAGCACCTTTTAATGCCGTAGGTAATTTCCCGAAGAAACTATTATTAACGCATGTTAAAAAACGTGATCAGGTAGGTTGCTATCACCTGTTTTTCCATAAGGTTACTTTGAAAACAAAAGCAGGCCTCTTAATCAGGTTTTTTTAACACCTGATGTTACGTGTGCATAAGCCCTGAGCGCAATGCTCAATTCTCAGAAATAAAGAAGTCAACATTCAGTTTTGTTTGTTTACGTCAGCTTTCGCAGTTCCTCCGTGTACGGGGAGTACTCGTCACTCCATCTGAAACCAACGGATACTTTCGCTCAACTTTTAGGTACTCGATCCGAACTGGTTGCGACGGGCGATGGCTTTAGAATAAACTAGTACTCGGTAACGAATACAAAGTAACGGATACATATATGTATTATACATATATTGCTAGCAGGGCCTGGAAACGGCCGGAAACATTACGGCGCCGACATAATCTCACTCTGAGTATAACGCATCTAGTACGCATGCCTGAGAATTCAAATTCTGCCTTTAGAAGCGAATTTTAAACTTGACTGGGAGGTTCACTTCCCACACCGCGCGGACGACGCCGCCGCGCTTGCGCACAGCTCACCATATACATTGAAGAGTTGGTTGTCTGTCTCACTTCGTTCGTGACCCCCCAACTCATAGCCGCTAGCAATATAGTACAGTACAACTTCGGACAGAAAAAAATTTCTCCTGTCCGGATTTGCGAATTTTACGGATTACGGAAATATTTAAAAAAAAATACACAACTAAAGCAAGAAATATGTTTTTAATGAATTCTAACTGTTTTTATAAACAAATAACAAAACTATATTCATACAGAATCATTTTTCTTAAAATAAACACTAATTTTTTGCTGCTTCGCGTTTTCGAAAAATTGCGTACTGGCCTTTCCTTTCAATCTTCCTAATAAAAGAACATCTTGCATTGGAATGTTATTTTCTTCTGTCCATTGAATGCATTGAGAAAATGAGCGAACAACATCGCTATGCTTGATTTTATTACAAGATTCGTCTACAAACTCGCATTCAGACTCGGTAATATTATTCAACTCATTATCGTCAGCTTTTGAAGCCTCCAGAATTAAATCTTGATCCCTAAAATTTGCCCTCTCCTCATTTTGCCCAGTTGCCCAATTAAAGACTTCCTCAGAACTAACTTGTGGACCAATAGAATTCAACATTTCCGGAATGGCGTTTAAATCTGTATTTGCAGATTCAGATTCCCAGTATTGTTTCAACTGACCCAAAGGAATTTCATCCTTTTCATCCCATTGTTCTTTTGGCCAGAGTGGCGTCCAACTTTTTCTGATATTTTTTTCTGTTATACTTTTCCATGATTGATGCAAGTTCATGACAGCCTTCTTCAAATTGTAGCTTTTCAAAGTGTTTGTTAAATCATCGTCTTGAAATATTAAGTTCTTCAATAATTTTTTTCTGTACGCCACTTTAATATTTTGGATCAAATTTTGATCCATTGGCTGTATTATCGCTGTGCAGTTGGGGGTAAAAACATAACTTTGAAATTTGGATCAAAAGAAGAAGCGCTTTTTGTGGTAAACCTTTCTCGCTCAAAAATTTTTTTACATGCTTAATAAAACATTGTTTAACCAGTCCATGAAAATTGTTTGGGTCATCCACCCTTTCTTGTTGGCTCTATACTCGACAGGAAGATCAATATTTTTAAAACATCTGGGGTGGAGGGATTTTCCAAGAACAAGTAGTGGTAGCTTGTGGGTGCCTGCCGCATTTGAACAAGGCATAAATGTGATTCTATCCTTGGAAACTTTTCTGCTGGGAGCTGATTTTCCTTTTCCTGGACCCAAGTGGTAGTTGGTAAAGTTTTCCAAAATGCAGCACTATCGTCAGCGTTATACACGTGATTTTTTGATAAATTCATTTTGTTAACCAACTATAGGAACTTCTCTTGGAATGGTGCCGCCGCACATGTATCACTAGACACTTTCTCCCCACAAATTTTTAAAAATCGAATTCCATGCCTCTTTTTCAATTTATCGAACCAACCGGAACTTGCTAAAAATTATCTTTTCCAGTTATTTCTCTATAAAAAGATCTGGCGTTTTCACGTAAAATGTCCGATGAAATTGGTACATGAACGTTTCTCTGTTGTAAAAACCATGTATACAAAGCCTTCTCCACCTTAGGATAATCACCTTGACGAAATAACTTTTTGGAACCTACATACAAGCCCTGTTTTAATTTTTCTAATTTGTACATAACTCATAAAATCATGCATACCTGGTCCTTGAAATGTAGTTGAAACAAACTGTCTAATTTTATTTTTCTTTTTAATGCCATATATTGTTGATTTCGGCACTTTGAATATTTCGGCTACAAAGCGAATACTTTTCCAACTCTCAAGAGAATCTAAAATCTCTTTAAGAGTAAGAGTTTTGTGGCCTCGCTTCATTTTAACTAAAAACTACAAATGTATGTACGTACTTTCAGTAGCGTCAACAAACTGAGAATGGGGTCACGAAGAAACCGTAAACGCGAGGCATTTGATGTTTTAGTAGAAAATTAGGGGATTCCCTGAAGTTTATTGACGGTTGGGGCACGCAATTCACACGATTTTAAATGTGTCCGGATTATAGAGGTAAATGACACAAAACTGTTCGAATTGTAGTAAAGTCCGAATTACTGGACTGTCCGAGTTAACGCATGTCCGATTAGCGAAGTTGTACTGTAGTTATTAAATATATGAACGGATACTACAACGAAAAATAACGAATAGTTACAAGTACCGAAAAGTAACTAAAGTTGACATCACTAGTGGAATAGGAAACCTTTCCAAAACAAAATACAGAATCCCTAGTACAAAATTGTATGCATATGCCAACTTCAAAAAATTTTTAATGTTTCTGTGTTTATTGAATGTCCTTTACATTCTATAATGCACGTACATATTAACACTTCGACCAATAATAATTTTTTCAACCAATCGTACTAGAATTGACACATATTGATAAAATTTTGTTGAGCAAAGTCAAACATTCCATTACATCAGCCGTTGCTAGGTAATTTACAATAAAACTGTACAGGAATAATATTCCCTTTAGCATAGGCGGAATTCATAAGAATCGTGCACTTTGTGCCAAGTCTTTGAAATTTGGTATAGTCTTAGGTATGGTCTTAAGGTTTTAGAAAACCATCGCAAGCTAGAGACCCTGTATATAGTTAGATAAGAGTTGAGAAAACACAAACGTTAGCGGCCAAATTTGATCCAAAAACATGCAAGCGCAGAAATACTGTCACTAGATTGTTTTATCTAAAATACGTTTTTTAAATTTCTGCTGCTGCTTCAAAGCACTCAAACATAGCGTGGAGTACTGTTTGTATCAAAAATAAGTAACAAGTGTTAAAAAACTGAAATATGTATACACATTTCGTATAGCAGATCTGGACATTTCCTAAAACGATAGTTTTTGCGTGTTTAAGACTTCGAACTTATCTTTAGTAAAAATGTTTTTGAAAGCTTTTTCGAGGTTTCGGCGAAGAAGTCATCATTAGGATTGAAGAAAATTTCATTTTCAGGTCGGGTTATATGAAATGAAAATGAAGTAGGAACGGTAGCATCTTTTAATTTCCTTCTGTCATCCACGCGTACTTCTTCCACTGGTTTTCATTAAAATGAAGTGTTTTTGATATGCTGCACTTAGCTCTCCGTTTTTAAGATTGTTTTAATAGAAAACCTTGTTCAGATCTGTTTTGCAGGCAATAATACAGCAACCCGTCACTTCAGACTCTTAGATAAAAGTGCAGCCCCAAATATTTGAATACACAAACACAAATTATTACATTTTCAGTGGCAAGTTTTGATTTCAGTGAAGCATTTGTTAAATTTGATTAATGTAAAACTGTTTCTAAGGCAATGAATATTCAAATATACGACGCGCGTGATCCACCAATCACAATGAATTCCCTCGTTTTCTCAACTATTATGTAACTATATACAGGGACTCCATCGCAAGCTACAGTCGCTTTATGTACACTAAAGTTAACAGTCTGGCCATATATGGTCACGATTCTCATTGGTGCCGCCATTTTATGTCTTGCGTCATTTTCTTCTTCTTCTTCTTAGACTGCCTATCCAATATCTTTATTGGATGTTAGCGACCACATTTCTAAATTTTTCCTTGTCTCTTGCGGTGTTAATTAGTTCCCCTATTGATCTTAAACAGTCCACTGTCTTATGTTTCTAGCCCAGGACATCTGCTTTCTTCCTACTCCTCTTTTTCCTTCAATTTTTCCTTCGAACAGTAGTTGGAGAAGATTGTATTTCTCATTTCTGATGATATGCCCGAGGTATGCGGTTTTCCTCTGTTTTACTACTGTAAAAAGTTCGCGGTCTTTTCGCATTCTTCTCAATATTTCTTCGTTCGTTACCCTATCCGTCCAGGGCACCTTCAGTAGACGTCTATATGTCCACATCTCAAAGGCTTCTATTTTCCTGATCGCGCTTGTTTTTAGTGTCCACGCTTCAACTCCATACAATAGAACTGACCAAACGTAACATCTAGCATAGCGCATGCGTAGGTTCAGCGATAAGTCATCGGAGCGCAAGATCTTCCCATATTTCATAAAGGCAGCACGTGCCATTTCGATTCTGCATTTAATTTCTCTTTCCGGATCCCAGTCCGCGTGTAACCAGCATCCCAAATATTTGTATTTTTGTACTCTTTCTATTTGTGTAGTGTCTATTTGAATTGTTCTGTTGTTAGGTGGATCTTTATTTCTACTGACTATCATGAATTTTGTTTTCTTCGCATTGATGGTGAGTCCATATCTTTTACTATTTTCATTCAGTTTGCTGCACATTTCTTGAAGTTCCTCGACACTGTTAGCAATAAGAGCTGTGTCATCAGCATACCTTAGGTTTGAAATTGGTACCCCCATTTACCTTTATGCCCATTTCTTGATTTTCGAAGGATTCGTTAAATATTGTTTCAGAATATAGATTAAAAAGTAAGGGAGACAGCACGCATCCCTGTCGCACACCCCTGCAGATCTGAACATCATCAGTGTTGATATTTTGCGTAGTTATATGAGCTGTCTGATACCAATACAAGTTTTCAATGCATCGTATGTCCTTTTCATCTATATCTGTTTTGCTAAGGATATCCATAAGTTTTTGATGCTGGACACGGTCGAATGCCTTTTCGTAATCGACGAAACAAAGAAACACGTCTTTCTTTACATCTCGGCAGTTTTGTAAGAGCACTTGTATGCCGAAAAGTGCCTCACGAGTTCCCATTCCAGACTTAAAGCCAAATTGGTTGGGGCCTATGTTTCGTTCGCATTTTCGATATATTCTATTGTGCAGTATTTTTAGAAAAATTTTAAGCGAGTGGTTCATAAGGCTTATTAATCTATGATCATTACATCCGCGAGCAGTTTTATGTTTTGGTAGCGGAATGAATGTAGATGTTAACCATTTTTTAGGGAAGCATCCTGTGTCATAAATGTAGTTAAACACTTTCTGAAGAAGAGAAATATTCTCTTCATCAACCAGTTTTAGTATTTCTACTGGTAATCCATCAGGCCCCGCTGCTTTATTATTTTTTGTATCTGTTAAAGCCTTTTTGATCTCCTCCAGTGATATTGGTGGTCCTGCTAATTCTTGATTTTGTAATTTTGGTTTCAGTTCTGGTCTTGAGTTATCCATAAATAAGTTCTCTATGTATCTTGTCCATAGTCTCTTCTTATCTTCCAGTTCTATTATTATCTCATCATTATCGTTTGTCAACGTAGAAGTCCTCTTTATTTTGTATACACCGGCAGCTTCTTTCAATTTCTTGTGTTCTCCCAGAGTGTTGTGTGTTCGCTGCAGTTCTTCTATTTCCTCACACTCTTTCCGTATCCACTCTCTCTTAGCCTTTCTAATTTCAGCCCTTATTAGTGTATTTAGTCTTTTGTATTCGTTATTGTCACGGTTCTTATATTTACGTCGTTGATCCATTAGTTCTATGATCTCCTCCTTCATCCATTTCTTTTTGGCAAGTGTTTTGTGATATCCAAGCTGTTTCGTTGCAGTTACTCGCATTTCATTCTCAACCTTTTCCCAAATATCGGTAGGTGTTTGATTGATGTTATCTCGTATTTGCTTCAATTTTTTGTTTATTTCTGCTTTTAATTTTGTTTTGATTTCTTCTCGATTTAGCTTATTGACATCTAATTTTTGAGAGTTGCTCTTATTTTTGGTAGTGGCAAGCTTTAATTTTAGACTTATCTGTAGCAGATTGTGATCTGACGGTACATCAGCACCTGGATATGTTAAAGCTTTCATTACGAAGGTACTGAATCTTCTATTTATGAGAATGAAGTCGATCTGGTTTCTGACAACGTTTCCATCTCTATCTTGAGGTGATTTCCATGTGTATATTCTTCTTGAGGGTAGAGAATACCAGGTGTTAGTGATTTTTAGTTTTTCTTCTTGGCAGAACTGTATTAATCGATCGCCCCTATCATTTCTGTTTCCTAGACCAAAGGGACCAACAATACCTTCCACTGTTTCACCTCTGCCTACCTTTGCGTTGAAGTCACCTAATATGATGTTTATTTCATGTGGTTTCGTGTATTTCAATAGGTTTTTAACATCTTCATAGAATCTCTCTATTTCTTCATCTGATTTATCAAGCGTGGGAGCATATACTTGAATTATATTAATGTTAATTGGTTTCGCTTGTATCTGCAGCAGCATTGCTCTGTCAGAATAAGGTACAAAGTTTGTCACGTTCCTACTTATCCATTTTTCGACGATTATTCCTACACCATTCAGTGGTGTTGACCCTTGGTTTCCAGAGAAATAAAATGTCATGTTGTCGGTGTTGCACTGCCCTGAGCCTGGCCATCGAGTTTCACTCACTCCCAGAATTGGGATTTGAGCCGACGTATTTCTTTGATTGTATTAGCCAGTTTCCCAGCTTCAAATAGACTACGGACATTCCATGTCCCTATATTTAAACGATTTTTTACTCCGGGGATTATTTTGTTTCGTAAAGGCGAGTTTTCGTCATTTTGACAATAACATTTAAATTTAAAAAATGTCAAAGTCACATTTATTGAAATACTGATCTGACATTCAATCAACAAAAATCGTTTAAAATGCGAGCACATAGTTAAAAACTGATCATAATTTTTAGAAGCAACTAGAACTATATTTTATTAACGGTAAGCTGACAAGGTTTAAAGATATTAGTCAATTTCCAAAATTTTGCTTCAGATATGGAGTTTTGATGTGCATCGGAAACTTCTTAGGAATATACAAAAAAATTAATAGAGAAAATTTGCAGATTGTATGTGTGAAAAAGCACGAGTTGGTGACAAAAAAGACTTAAGGATAATGCTGTTCCGACATTATTTACTTTCTCATCGTCTGCTTCGGGCCCTACAGCCATGAAAATACCAATGTCTTTATAAACAACTGGTCAAATTTTAAAATAACATTATCCGTCCAAAAACTGATTTTATCGACGTTTAAATTTTAGGTATGCAGTCTTGTGCATATGAATGCAAAAATAGGTCTGAACATGGTATTAAAGTGAAAAGCTTCCTAGAAATAAAAAAGTGGGGCTTGTGGCCAAACAGGTTAATCGCGCATATTACAATAACATAACAGATCAGAATAGAATCTAAATGTAAAAGCATTTTATATAAATAAAATGCATATTGTTAATGTAAAACATATTGCAACTTTTAATTAATTAGAAAAGTTTATTATATCTAAAGTTCTCGGTGTTCGTTTAAGAATAGCTGAAACGAAAACAAAAAAGCAAAATACACAACACAACCCTAGTAAGTACAGTTGTAAATCTGCGGTAATGCACAATGTAGGCTATATAAATGAAGTGGGAAGTTATGAAAAGTAATTTTAAACGTGTTAGACTATATACCCACTGTTTTACTAGTTTTGGGATTACTGCAGGCCAAGCTCCTTCATGGGGTGTTAGTGCCTCACCATTATTATTATAAGTTCTGTAGATTTATTATTATTTATATGAGCACTAACTGTAAATAAGATGTATCTCATTGATACGACATTGTTGGTTTTACTATTTAGTTATATACCGTGAGATCATTTACTTATACCAAGCATTTATTTAATTAAAACTATTTTCCACCCCAACCCCGTCACTGGTATTGGGCCGCCACTGGAGTCGGCCATATTATGTCTTATGTCATAAATGGCATTTCATATGGCCAGACTGTTTATATACAAGTGACTGTATCGCAAGCTACAGTGGCTATATAAGGACAGTGTGGTTAATTTTGGTCCTGTTTCTGATTGGTTGTTTTAAAATCCGCCATTAAGAGTCGTTTTACGAAATTACACATAGTCACACAAAATTGCTTCTAAGTCCTTTATTATTGAAAGTAGCGCAATATGAAGTGGAATGAAATAATCCTCATAAAATTCTACGGTGTTCTGTGTAAGCGAATGCCGAATTTTCGTTTGCATAAGTAAATGTCAACGAGTTAAAGTAAAATGCTTTTTGCGAAAATTGCGCATTAGTCCAAATTAAATGCTATAATAAACTATATAAATGTCTTAATGCCAAAGATTATTGCATCAAATTAAAGAGAATTTATGGGCTACGTAACACTGACTATTCTATTCCTCTAAATTAACTGGTGGAATAAATACAACGGTTTAATTATGAATATAAAAAAAAATGTACGTAATCTCTGTGTCGATCAACGCAAAGTGTTGTCAATTTTCGTTTTCTATGTACAAAAACACAATAAAGAAGATAAAAAGGGACACCTTGACTTATATTCCAATATTAGGTTGCTCGTTAACGAGGATTTTTAATCGCTGGCAGCGATTCCTTACGTTTCACATCGTCTCTTGCCGTTTAATTCTGTTTAAGTAATATTATTGACATTCTTGTAAAATTAATGTTACACTGCACATTTGACCACCTCATATTGCACACATTTTCGCGATCGTGGGTATACAGCGCTCTGCAAAGCATCTCCGAATTTCACATATATGTCCAGTCCGTAGAAAATGACGTTTATGTCACAATTTAGCAGGGTGACGTTTGTCTTACAATTTAGCAAGCCGTTCTCAGAACAATACCTAAGGGCGTGGCTGGTTGTTGTAAAGACGACTCTTAATGGCTGCCTTTTTTAAAATTGACCACACTGTCCTTATATAGCCACTGTAGCTTGCGATAAGGTCACTTTATAGAAACAGTCTGGCCATATGAAATGTCACTGATGACAGAAGACACAAAATGGCCGCCTCCATTGGCGGGTCAAAACCAGTGGCGGTGTTGGGAATTACTAATATTTCAATTAAATACCTTAATCTTAGTATAAATTAGTAACTACAACATGAAAAATAAAATAAAATAAGCAATGTCATATCAATAACAAAATATAAATTTTATTTACCTACAGCTGAATAATAATAAATCTACAAAACTTAAACTAATCACGAAACTAATAAACTATGTATGCTTAAAATTGCTTTTCATATCTTCCTACTGAATTTATTTGTGCATTGTGCATTGCCACGGATTTGCTACTGTATTTATTTAACTTCATATTCTGCTTTTTAGTTTTCTTTGTAGCTATTTTCAAACGAAAAACTATAAATTTAGATATAATAAACTTTTTTAATTGATGGCAAGTCGCAATATGTTTGACATCAGCAGTATGCATTTTCGTTATATAAAATGATTTTGTATTTATATTTTGATCTTTTATGTTATTCCAATATTTTAGAAATAGTCCAATTTTATAAAATATTTGAATGTTGCGTTATTACAGAAAAACAGCGTATTACTTCTAAAGAACTTGATATATGTTAATGTAGCATATTTTAAAGATTTATCATATTTTTTGATCCTATACTACCTAAACATTGTTTGCACACAGTATAATTTTTCTTAATGCTGCTAACAATGTTATACAATGAATTTAGTTCTGTGTAATTTAGATCTCTAGGTTGATAAAAGTTTTCTAAATTATTATCTGGTAAGCAAACGTCCTGTTGGTCGTGGGAACTTTCTTGGGAATATAGTCCAAAAATCTGCTAGAAAACTTCTATCATCGTCTTCATAATTGCTTTTTGATACGTTTTTAAGAAATTGGGAACCACAAACTAATTTTAAATTGCATCTAAATGACCAGCATTAGGAATAACTTGTTTCGATTGGATAATGCTAAATAAATTTTCAAGACAGTCTTGAGTAAACCTCGATATCAGTAAAAATATGTATTCCCTTTTGCTAAGTAATTGCTCTTGAATGTCTAATATGGACATAGTCGAAATTATTACACCCGCTTGCGACGGTTTCCAAATTCCTTTTTCACCAACCTTAATATCGGAAAAAATATTTATAAAGTCTTTCAATTTACTAATAGTATTGTCGTACACATCTGGTTGTAATTCGATGTCTCGATGTCATAAGCTGAAACCACTCTTCACTTATGTCAATAAACCATGCAGTGGTTTCATATTCTGGTTACCTAATTCGTGCGACAGAAATTTTAAGCCACTTACATCGTGATGCATAACGTGAGCAGAAGTAGACACTCTCATCGTTTGGAAATGTGAAGGATATAAGTCTTCCTGTGTTAGTTTAGGCGCCAACATAAATCTCAATCTTGCTTGATGATCGACCAACTCTTTAATATGTTCAGACTTCACCAAATTACTGGGTAAATTGTACTGTTCTTTATATATCGAGGAATTTCGATAATATTGTTATCGATTAACACAGATTTAATATTTTTAAATAAATGCGGTACATTGGCTAATATATATATTACGAGAAGGGTCACAAGGATGAATTAAAAAAAATTACTTCTTGAAAATCGGCCCGCTTTAACATTCCAAATTCTTCATAAAGCTTGGTTGGATCCTCCCATATCCGATGTAGGTAATACTAATAATATTTAATCCAATTGCCTCTGCTTTACGAATAATTTCAATTAATATATTTTTGTAAATCTAACCATCCACAGAATTGCCAGTAAAGTAATAAGCCACAGTTTGCTTCCATCCGGAACTAATACCAGCTAGCATTCCCGGCGTTATACTAATTTCATCTAAAGTGATTCTACAGTCTATTTGCTGAGGTGTCGTAACGCAATTCACTTAAGAACGTAAAGACTTCGTCTAATATTCCCGATTCAAATTTCAGATTTTGTCAACGCCTTCTCAGTGTTCTTGCTGATGGTAGGGGAATTCGTTGCTGTCGAAGTTCTTCGTATCCATTCGTGCCACACAGAAATTTTACTATTAGGCATTTTTCACTGTTATGTTACTCCACTTCATAAATTTGGTAGATTTTCTTTTAGCAGCCCGAATTTGGTCTTCGTTGAAAATCGTATTAACCAAATTGTCTGATTTTAAATATTTCTGCTCTCGTTTCAGTTTCCGAATGACCCTTTTGTACTTGAGATTTGAATTAGCAGTCTTTTGTAACCTTTATTACGTTGTTCTAGCTTCTTCAAATTTCTAATTTCTTGTTCCAGCAGCAAACGAGAATCTACCTCAATCGGAATGCATTCGCCTGAAGTTTTTATTGATGATGATGATGGCACGTGTATATCAAAAATGTTATCATTTTCTGTGTAGGCAGAGGCATTGTCAGTGTTTATAGGCTCTAATGTGGACGGCGTGAAAGTAAATAACGTTGGCACAGCATTACTTTTAAGTTTCCTTTTACCGTCAACACGTACTTTCTCCCACATGGAATCTTCAAAATGCTATTCACATATTTGTGAATTCTCATTAGGATATCAATTTTCCCGATTTACCTGCTTGGCCCACAAGCCTCGCCTAGTTTTGTTCCTCGGAAACCGTTTCATTTTAATTCCATGTTCTGTTTTATTGTTGTATCCAAATGCACAACAAAAACCAATATCTAAAACTCCAACTTTGATAAAATTAGTTTTAGGGTTGGTAGTGGAGTAGATCTGGGTTTGGAAACGAACTCTCTCGTTTTGAAAATTTTTGTTTGTGATTTCATAGAGTCGGGGCCCCTCTTTCAGATGATCACTATGGGAAGACTACCGGAGGTGCGAAGGGGGGGAAAATTACCGTTCAAAGATATAGGGAAACGGGTTTTTCGCGAATAACTCGCTGAGTTTCATCCCGATCGGAACAGTTTACAGAAGATGAAATAAAGGACTCGCAAATACAAACAAAATAAACTTTGGTTGGTCGAAATCGGTCCAGCGGTTCGCGAGATAATGCGTTTTGAAGGTCGAAAAACTGCGCCCGGAATTTCGCCGCGGCGGGAACCTTCCGAGGGCCGTGTTCACATTTTTCGCAGAGAAGATATTGACCTAGTGACTTTATATTTTTTTTCCTGTTAGGTAATCACAATCAAAATAGTTTGTCCAAATTTCAAGTCGCTAGGTCAATTAGGAGGGGAGGGGGAGGGAAAACAATAAAAAAACTTTGATCGGGGCGAACTTTTTTATTTATTGGCCGATCCGGGTAATCCAAACTGAAAAATCTTCGTTAATTGCTTTGCTACATTATGAGTCGGGGGCGACCAAGATTTTCGCGAAAATGGGGAAATGGCTGGCAATTTTCCGATTTCAAAAACTTTATTTCTTCATTTTCGCGATGAAGGAGTGGAGTAGGAGACAGTTTTTTTCTGTCACTGGGAGGGAGGGAGAGAGGTGGAGGCGTTTTGCTCTGTAGAAGGGCAAGGGATAGGGCTAGCGACTTTGGGCAGGGCTCATTCTTAAGGGTAATCAATTTCCTTTCATGGTTTTTTATCGCGAAGCGCTATCTTAATCAGGGGCTGCACGCACGCGTGATATGTTATCAGGAGCTCCCGCTCACCGGTACACACAGACGAGATGAGCGTGAATATGGATTTGTAAGAGAGTAGAACGAGGAGAGGGAGCGCTAGGCTCTGCCGCCGGCATCTCGCGCTCGCCGTGATAAACATATCACGCGCGCGTGCAGCCCCTGATCAAGGTAACGCTTCGCGATAAAAAAAACATGAAAGGGAATTTATTAACCTTGAAAATGAGCCTTGCCCAAAGTCGATAGCCCTATCCCTTGCCCTTCTATAGGACAAAACGCGTTCACCTCTCTTCCTCCCTGAATAATTGTCTTACCGGATTCTTACAGGACTTATTTTTAAGGGAAAAAAATTGCAATCTGGTGTCAGAAAAAAATTGTTTCCTACTTCACTCCTTCATCGCGAAAATGAAGAAATAAGGTTTTTTAAATCGGAAAATTGCCCGCCATTTCCCCATTTTCGAGAAAATCTTGGTCACCCCCGACTCATCTTGTAGTGAAAAAATTAACAAAGATTTTCCAGTTTGGATGACCCGGATCGGCCAATAAACAAAAAAGTTCGCCCCGATCAAAGTTTTTTTATTGTTTTCCATCCCCCTCCCTTCCTAATTGACCTAGTGACTTGAAATTTGGACAAACTATTTTGATTGTGATTACCTAACAGGGGAAAAAATATAAAGTCGCTAGGTCAATATCTTTCCTGCGAAAAATGCGAACACGGCCCGCGGAGGGTTCCCGTCGTGGCGAAATTCCGGGCGCAGTTTTTCGACCTTCAAAACGCAATATCTCGCGAACCGCTGGACCTATTTCGACCAACCAAAGTTCATTTTGTTTGTATTTGCGAGCCCTTTATTTCATCTCATATAAACTGTTCCGATCGGGATAAAACTCAGCGAGTTATTCGCGAAAATCCCGCTTCCCCATATCTTTGAACGGCAATTTTCCCCCCCTTCACACCTCCGGTAGTCTTCCCATAGTGATCATCTGAAAGAGGGACCCCGACTCTATAAAATCACAAACAAAAATTTTCGAACAGAGAGAGTTCGTTTTTCGGGGTTTTTTTCGCCAGATCTACTCCACTATGGCTTATTAGCTTACCGATAACGAAATGTATTATATTTCCAGCAGTTTTCAAATATTATATTTGCAGATATACAAATTTTAGACAAGTCTGGTTCGTTATTGACAAATTAACATATGTAAACGTCAACTTGATGTCTTCAGAATTTAATTGTCAAGATGACGGAAGACACAAAATGGCGCCAACCAATAGAAAGCGTGACCACGTATGTGCTGTAGTAAATAAAGCAAATGTAGCGTCAGCTCGTCGGTCTGGATCCTCTCAGGGTCCTTGTAGTGGAGCAGCTTTAGCCGTTAGGCTTTTACTGCTTGCGGGTTTTGTCTGTTTTGGCCTGGTGGTTAGGCTAGAATTCTTCTAGACCGTTTTTTAATTTGTTCTTGCGTTCCGGCAATTGGTGCGATTGCACGGATCGCAGGCAGGTCGGAATTATCAATGTTATTAAATGTTCTTTCTGTCAGTGCTTTTGCATGGTCAGAAATGGAGTCCACAGTTGGGTCGTTGGTGATTGTGTCGTTCCGGACGTACCATGAGGCTCCGGTTATTTTCCTCAACGTTGCTGTCTGAGTGGATTCCAGTCGCTTTCGATTGGTTGTGGAGATGTATGCCATCCAGGCTGGTGCAGCGTAGGTTGAGATCGGCCTGATGTATTGTTTATAACTGTTGAGGCGAATCTGGAGTGGAAGTCCCTCATGGCATGTTAGCACCGGGTACAACATCGCTCTTGCCTGGCGTGCCTTGGTGATTAATTTCTCCACGTGTTTCGTGAACATGAGCTGGCAATCTATGGTTATGCCCAGATACTTCACGGAGCTGCTCAATGGTACGTTTTGTTGTTGTATCCGTACAGTTGCGATTCTTGCGGCTTGCCTTCTCGTGAAGGTGATGGCTTCAGTTTTCGCTGCATTGACTTTGAGTCGCCATCTTCCGTACCAATCGGGAAGTTGGTCCAGCTGGCGTTGCATTTTTCTAACCGCAGCTACTGGGTCTCTGGCTTTGCTGTAGAGCATGAGATCATCTGTGTATATTTGACGTCATCTCTACATGGCAGGGCATTTATGTAGCCGTTGAAGAGCACGGGTGATATACATCCTCCCTGTAGGACGCCTGCCTCAGCTGGCGTGGGTTGGGAGGTCTTGTTTTCCACTCTAACGACAAACATTCTGTCCGTAAGGTAGCTGTGGAGGATTTGCATGTATGCCCTTGGAAGGTTCTGCGTCTCGGCTAGTTTGACGAGCAGCCCTTGCACCCATACTTTATCGAACGCCTTTTCTTGGTCGAGAAAGACGGCGACGGTCGTTTCACCACGGTTATAGTTCTCCGCAATGTCGTCCACTACTTTTAGTAGTTGTAGCGTCGTTGAGTGCTCCGCTCGAAAGCCGAATTGCTCCGGGCGGAACTGCAGATGGACGCTAATTCTTTTGAGGAGGATCCTCTCAAAAATCTTTGCCAGGGCTGGCAGCAGCGATATCGGCCTGTAGTTATTCTGGTCCGTTCGCCTCTTTCCTGGTTTAGGCAGCATGATGATTATTGCACGTTTCCATGGTGTAGGAAGTGCCGGTGGGTTATCATCCCGTTGAAGAGCCGGGTGATATGTGCCAGCGTCTTCTTAGGGATGTTTTGCAGTGCTGCGTACGATATGCCGTCAATGCCCGGAGCTTTGTGGCGGCTTTGACGTTGAATTGTATCTCTGACTTCGTTCGGTGCAACGAAGGGGATGTGTTCCTCCGGATTATCTGATAGAAGTCTGTGCAGTCGAAGTCTGACCTGGCGGGTATGTTGTTGATCTGCGTCTTCATTTGGTGTAAAGTTGAGCCTCAGTGTTGATGCGAAGATGTTGGCCTGCTCCTCGGGGTCGTTCACGGCCCCGTTTGGACCTTGGAGCAGGCACGGGGGTGTCTTTTCGTTTCAGTGCTCTTTTGAGTTTGTACACGTTTCCTGCTTTTTGCAGGGTGGTGCAGACGTGGTTGTTCCAGCTTTGGTTGTAGAACTCCCTAAGGGCTTCCTTTATGGATTCCTGTTTTGCGTTCAGGAGACGTTTGACGGCCGGGTCCCTTGTCATTTGCCATCTTTGCACCAGCTTCCTGTTCTCCTTTATCGCTTCCTTTAGATAGCTTGGAAGATTCGGCGCCCCGCGCTTGTGCTCCAGGATTTGCGTGGCGTCATCTAAGGCCTCTTCGTGAGGTTCCTTGCGCAGTCGTCAACTTCGTTGGCGGTGTTGAAGTTTGGATTGCCGACTGGGATTGTTCTCTGTAGGTTCTCATTAAAGCGGCGCCAGTTGGTGACTCGCCTGGATGACTTTGTGGCCCTTGCTTGTCCTGGATCTGCTTCCACAGTAATTAGCAGGGGGAGATGGTCGGAGCTCAGGTCCAGTTTCCAATTCATAGTGGAATGGCAGGTTATTGATGATAAGGACGTCGAGGACATCTGGTTGGTGTCTTGGGTTGCCAGGGATGTGTGTTGGTGTATCTGGGCCGACCACCTCGTAGGTTTTCTTTGTACTGTGCCTGTAGAGCCTCGATCCATCCGGGTTACTCGTTCGCGATCCTCATGATGGATGTTTCGCGTTTAGGTCACCTGCCAGCAGCGTTGCTGGCCATGCAGTCATCTATGTTCTGTGTAACCAGTGGTCTTCCTGGTCGTCGATACGCTGAGATCAGCCTTAGATCTCTGCCGGATGTTCTAATCTTGACGCCGGTAGCCTCCAGTTCATTGTTTGGGAGTGCTACTCTTTGTTGCACAATTTTGTTTTTTGCAAGGATTGCTGTGCCTCCTTTGGTCGGAACTCCCGGGATTTGGAGTATGTCAGTCCTATAGGTAGTGTAGTTGGCGATTGCGAGAGTGGCTTTGGGTGTCAGGTGCGTCTCGTTGATCATCGCCACGTCGGCTTTGAGCGTCTTTATGAAGTTACGCAGCTCTTGTTTTTTGTGCTGGATGCCACTGGCGTTCCAGTGGATGATTCTCAGCTGCGCGTGTGCGGGTGTGTTACACTTTATGGGCTACTATGTCGCTTATTGCTGCGATTAGCAGCCCGATAATGGATCTACCTTCCTGGTACGCTTGGGATATTGTTGCGATCCACTGGGAAAGTTTATCCAGGTGTATTGTAAAGCCCAGCACATTTATGCAGCCCGCTGGTATTGTCTGGTCGCAAGTGGCTGGCTTCGCCTTTTTCGTGCTTTCGAACAGCTTTGAGCTGGTGGCGGTTTTGTTGGCCCTGGGAGCCATGATAGCCTTGGAGGTGGTGGCGTCAGCCTTAGGTGTAGCGGCAGTCTGGAGTGTGGAATCAGCTTTCTTAGTAGCGGTTGCCTTATGCGAAGTGGCAGTCTTTCCGGAGGTTATGGAAGTGGTCCCTGGCGTGGGAACACTTACGGGGGCGGTGTTGGTGCTGGTAGTTACAGCTGCGGCACCTGGAGTCCCGTTCGTGCTGCTGCTGGTCGATGCCACTGCGATGTCTTGGCTTTTTCTGGAGGCCGGAACGTGATGCTTAGCTCTGTTTCGCCTCCTGGATTGCGTTTGGAAGCCGTCTTCATCTTCCTCCGTGTGTGGTTGTGAGGCAGCTGCTTCTGCCAGCAGGGGAGTCCTCGCAGGTGTCTTTTTTTTCAGCTCAGCCTGGTTCGCCGGGCATTTGCGGTAGTTAGCGGGGTGTGGGCCTGTGCAGTTCACGCAGGTGGGCGCTTCTTCCAGCTTTTTCCTGCAGTCCGCTGCAAGGTGGGTTTTGGCGCAGCGAACGCAGCGCGGAGCGAAGCCGCAGTTTAGGCTAGAGTGCCCGAATCGTTGGCACGAGAAGCACTGTGGTATGATCGCCTTTGATCTGAAGGCCTCGACTCGTACTCTCTTGCAGAATAGGAGTTCGGTGAGGTTGTAGATCTCTTCAACTGTAGCTTGCGATACAGTGCCTTTGTATAGACAGTGGCGACAATGAGGTGTCCTATTTTTGATTGTCTCCCTAAATCACTTGGTTGTAGCCGCCATGTTTAGACTAAATCACCTGTGGTTCGTGTTATACTTTTGGCAGTACTGAAGTGTATTGTCAGTCTTTGTCAAATTCGAGGTTAGTAGGTTAGGTTTTGTTTGTTATTTGACACAAACTGACGCAAATCTTAACCTGCAAATCTAGAATGTTTTCAGTTCTGCCAAACGTAAAACACGTATCACAGTCGACTCTGATTACGGATATAATGAAAACCCGTTAGAAATTTGCCTAAATATGGCGGCGGGGGTGTGGCTTAGTTGTATTGTCGCCACTGTTTATATAAAGTGACTGTAGCTTGCGATACAGTGCCTTGAGAGTGCCTTTTTGAATGGCCATGGTTACACAACGTATAAATAATATGGTTGTGGCACTGTAAGTCTATGTCAAATTCGAGGTTATCAGGTAAGGTTTTGCGTCAGTTTTGACACAAACTGACGCAAAATCTAACCTGCTAACCTCGAATTTGACACAAACTGACGCAAAACCTAACCTGCTAACCTCGATTTGGTATAAACAAACAAAAGCATCAACAAATTTTGCCTCTTAATGGCGGCCGATTCGAGCGACCAATAAAAAAGAATACACTCTATTCTCGTCACTGTCTCATAGAAAGTCACTGTAGCTTGCGCTAAGGTTACTAAATCATAAAGGTACCGCCAAGTGTGCAAACATATATCTTTTGTCTCTTTTAATTTGGGGTTCCTGTCATTAGTGTCTCACTCTCACTTTCTTACAATGTTCTGTCCTTTTTACTTCCTTTTACAATAAAGGAAGTATTGGATTCACCCCAAAAATTCGAAATTGAGTTTTCAACAGATCTTCACGTTTTAGAGTCCCCTGAACCCAAAAAACATATTTTTTTCATTGTTCTGTCTGTCTGTCTGTCTGTCTGTCTGTCTGTCTGTCGGTGTGTCTGTCTGTGAACAGAATATCTCAAAAACAAAAAGAGGTATGGCGTTGAAACTTCATATATAAGTTTTTTTTTTTTTGTTTATTGTTTACAATGCAATCTATCAGAGTATCCAATATTAAGCATTTTTGTGGAATGATAGTAATGGCGTGGTAGAGATTTTGCTCCAGCGAGCGATGATCTCTATATGAGATATATAATAATTAATTATACTACATATGTACAATTTTCCTTATACTAAGTTTCCTACAGTTCTAACAAATTTTTCATTTTGTATTGATTTTACACTAAGTCTAGTGGCATCTTACGCTTAAGCCGCCTTGTTTGTTGACTGTTGTCGAGTAAGTTTATAGCTAGCACATTTGGATGTTTTTCTAGACGCTGTATGTATTTTGCACTGCACTCCGTAATCACTTCACTTACTGTAGGCACTTCTAGGTCACTGTAGATATCTTTATTAGTCACGAACCATGGAGCATTTGTCATAGCACGTAATACCTTTGTCTGAAACCTCTCGATGATGTTGATGTTTGACTTTGACGCCGTTCCCCATAGTTGCAACCCGTAGGTCCATACTGGTTTGAGGACAACGTTGTATGCAAGTAATTTATTGCGTAATGAAAGTTGGGACTTCCTACCTAGTAACCAATAGTGTTTTTGAAATTTAGCTCCCAGTTGTTCACGTTTCTTCCAAATGTGCGTGCGCCACGTTAATCCTTTGTCGAAATGGATGCCCAAGTATTTAACGCTGTCTGTGGTAGGTATAATTTCATTATTGAATGTTATTGGTGGTGAGCTTCCGCGACATTTTGTAAATGTAATGTGGTTTGACTTGTCATCATTTACCTTGATGCGCCATTTTTTAGTCCATTTTTCTATTTCATGGATGTTTTGCTGTAACAGGTTTCTGGCTTCAACTGGATCACGATGTACGGCTAAGATGGCCGTGTCATCTGCGAATGTGGTTGTGGTTATAGTTTCGTTTGTAGGAAGATCGGCTGTGAAGAGCAGGTACAAAATCGGGCCCAGCACGCTGCCCTGTGGCACGCCTGATGTTATTGGGTATATTGCTGTTATCTCTGACTCATATCGTACCCGGAAGTACCTTTCACTTAGATATGATTTGAGGATAAGATAGATTTCATACGGTAGGTTTTTTTTTAGTTTATACAACAGTCCCTGATGCCAAACCTTGTCGAATGCTTGGCTGACATCTAGGAATACTGCTACAATATAACTCTTTTCCTCAAAGCTCTTGTTTATAGTGTCAACAGCCTCAACAAAGCTATCAATTTATGCCTTTTCCGCAATACATAATTCAACCAAATCCACTACCGTTAAGTCAATCACAAACAAGAATACACGATCCAAATATAATATTAACAAAACAAGCATCATACACAAACCAAGAAGGGGCATGGCCTTCGGTAAATAGACAAAATAATACACCAACAACACCACAAATCAGTAAAATTACGTGTGATGAGCCTGAAGAAGAAGCTTTTGAACCAAATGAGTTCCAAAAAATAGAATCCCGGCGAACGAAACGCAAAAGAAATAAAGACAGCCCACAAAATGAAAATCAAGGAGGAAAGCAACGAACAAGTACTGGTAGTATAAAAACAAAAAATTCCTTCCAAGTACTAAGCGATCAAACAGTAAATGAGGAAAATAATCAAACCAACGTACAAAACAAAAAAACAGAACTTCAAAAAATACCACCATTTATACTATACGGAGTCAATAATAATGTACAAAACTTGCTAGAACTAATTAAATCGACCGCATCATATTTTACGTACCAGCTTCTATCAGAAAATAGAAAGAAGATACAAACAGACAGTGTAGAAAATTACAAAAGTCTAAAAACACTACTAGATGAGAAAAATATCATCAGACACACATATAAACTACCAGAAGAGAAAACCTACAGAGTGGTATTAAGAAATTTACATCATACAACAAAACATAATGTTATCACAGAAGCACTAAAGGAACAAGGGCACAATGTCAAGCAAATAATGACAGTGTTGGACAGAGTCAAGAAAACACCAAAAAATCTATTCTTCATAGATATAGAAAGGAAAGCGAATAATGGTGAAATATACAAAATTAGAACTCTTCTAAATGCAGTCGTAAGATTTGAAACCCCTAACAAAAAACAGACGATCGTCCAATGCAAACGTTGTCAATCATACGGGCATACAAGAAACCAGTGTACGCAACAATTCCGTTGCGTTAAGTGTGCAGGATCGCATGATTATCGAACATGTACCAAAAAGAAAACGGATGGAAAACCAGCCAAATGTGCTCTTTGCGAAGGAGCACATCCAGCAAATTTTAAGGGATGCCAGATATATCTGGAGATCATCAAAAAAAGATTTCCTACACGAAATGGGGCAGCATTAAACCAGCCAACTCCACAAATGAAACAAATGCCATCCACTCCTACAGTAACCAATGCTCCAAAAAATGCAAATAATCCACAAATCAAAGCAGGGCTGCAGTACCATTCTCAAACAACAGCACCACAACCTCAACAAAGTCAGCATTCCCAACTATGTCAACAACAACCAGATTACAATATTATAATTTTCCTCCAACAACAAAACGCATACTTACAGCAACAAAATATACAATTACAGCAGCAAATAGGAAAACAACAACAAGCTATATTGGAATTGACGCAAGAAATCAGACAGCTCAGAGAAGAGATCAGGCGCCCAACAAACCTCAAGAAATAATGGCGCAATTATACAAAATAGCTCTTTGGAACGCAAATGGCATCACAAACCATAAATACGAAATAGAACTATTTTTGACTCTACACAAGATCGATATCTTACTTATATCGGAATCCCATTTAACAACTAACACCAGTTTCAACATACCACATTACGTCACTTATAACGCAGCCCATCCCGACACAGAGAGAAGGGCCAGCGCTGGCGCGGCTGTCATTATACGACAGGGTATTAAACATCATATGCTTCATAAGATTGAAGAAACATATCTCCAGGCGGCAAGCGTAGTTATCGAAGATTGGCATGGACCGATAACTGTATCCGCATCGTATTGCCCACCAAACTACCGTGCTAACAAAGAAGGTTTTATAGAGTATTATAATCAACTCGGACATAGATTCTTAGCAGGGGGCGACTACAACGCGAAGCATACCAGTTGGGGTTCCAGAATATCCGCTCCTGGAAGGGGGAAAGTACTACACGGGGTCATACAACAATTGCACCTAAACCATTTATCCACTTATGAACCAACGTACTGGCCAACTGATCCCCAAAAAATTCCAGATTGCCTAGACTTTTTTGTCACTAAAGGCTTCACACCGGGACAGTTGGACATAACATCAAATTATGACATTGCGTCTGACCATACCCCGGTAATAGCAAACATCTACTCCGGAATAAAAGAAAAAGAGCCAGCAGCAAAACTTTATAATCAGAACACAAATTGGGAATTCTACAAAGAATCACTCAATACAAAGATAAACCTAAGGGTTTCACTCAAAACGAAAGAAGGGCTGGAAACTGAAGTACAAACATTCACAAAGCAAATACAAGAAGCTGCATGGGAAGCAACACCACCTACAAAACCGAAGCACCATAAAATAGCAGACTATCCAGTTAACATTCGAGAAAAAATAACAGAGAAAAGAAGACTTCGTAAAATCTGGCAAACGTCAAGATACCCACAGGACAAAACAAACTACAATAGAGCAGCAAGACAACTAAAAGAATTACTAACAAAACTCAAAAACGACTCATTTCAACAACACCTCGAAAGCCTAACGCCAACAGCTGACACCGAATATTCCCTATGGAAAGCTACACGTAGACTAAAGCAGCAAAGAACACATATACCACCCATAAGAAAACCGACTGGCGAATGGGCCAAAACAGATAAAGATAAGGCCAAAACTTTTGCTGACTATTTAGAAACAGTCTTTAAACCACTTCCTGCTGTTGAAGAAGATGAAAATAATGAAATTCAAACATATTTAGAAAAACCAGGACAAACAGGGGGGCCTATACAACCGGTAGCACAGAAAGAAGTAAAAGACATAATTACAAATGACCTGAATCCAAGAAAAGCACCAGGTTATGACCAAATAACGGGAAAATTAGTTAAGGAACTTCCACATAAAGGGGTAGTTATGCTGACACAACTTGTAAATGCAGCTTTCAGACTAAAATACTTCCCAGCCCAATGGAAGACAGCGGAAGTTATACTAATACAAAAACCGGGAAAGCCACCGAACGAATCTTCATCCTATCGACCGATCAGTCTGCTGCCCATTATGTCTAAGATCGCTGAGAAACTTCTTGTTAAAAGGCTAAATAAAATTGTTGCCGAAAGAAATCTGATACCGGACCATCAATTTGGTTTCAGATGCCAGCACTCTACGATAGAACAAGCGCATATATAAGTTTTGTGTACTATGTAGATGCGACAGCTAGCTTTTGAAGAAAATCGTATAACCGGAAGTAGATGTTTACTCTTGTGATTTTTCAGTTTTTTCGATTTTTTCAAAAACGGCTCTAACGAGTTTTTTCAAACTCCAGTTGAATACTTCTAAAGTGGGTGGTTTTTTTTCATTTTTTTTATTAACTCCTATTTTAAATAGAACACCCGGTATATTATTACATTTTTGAATTCAGCTAAAAAATTTTGAGAAAATTTGTCTCTTCAACTAACGCTCTATTTTGTACCGTTTTTATAGAATTTGTAATTTTTGAAAAGTTTTGGCAAATGCTTGAAAATTAAAAATGAAATTTTTGCCTAATTATAAGATCACTGTAAAAGGAAGTTGTGTGAGTGTATCACACCAGATTTTTATTTAATCCCTCAGGGATTAAAAGCAGAATTTTCAAAGTCATCCATTTTCCGAATCGAACGTGTAAATTTTGAAACCAGAAAAATCAGATTTATTTCATGATTTGTGCTACGGGAGTGCAAAAAATAACGTATATACCTAGGGACCAAAGTGCCTGTGATTCCTTGAGTGATTATTTCCATCGACTTCTCGCGAGATCAAGTGATGTACTTTTGTCCCTTGTTATATAATATACTATTAGTGCCCTTTCGCGCATAAGCTATCTCATACCTGCTACAGTCGCTTTATATACACTAACGTTAACAGTCTGGCCATATATGGTCACAATTCTCATTGGTGCCGCCATTTTATGTCTTGCGTCATTTTGACAATAAGATTTAAATTTCAAAAATGTCAAAGTCACATTTATTCAAATAAAATAAGTTGACATTCAATCAACAAAAATCGTTTAAAATGCGAGTACATAGTTAAAAACTGATCATAATTTTTAGAAACAACTAGAACTATAATTTATTAACGGTAAGCTGACAAGGTTTAAAGAAATTTATCAATTTCAAATTTTTTTTTCAGATATGAGGTATTGCTGTGCAGTCGGATGCAAAAGCAAATCTGAAAAATGTGTGCTAACGGAAACTTTCCTTATAGGAATAGGGACAGACGGGACTTATGGACAAAAACATTAATAGAGAAAATTGGTACCCGAATGGAAATTCAAGAATTTGTGAAAAGCATTTTGCAGATTGTATGGGTGAAAAAGCACGAGTTGGTGGCAAAAAAGACTTAAGGATAATGCTGTTCTAACATTATTTACTTTCTTATCGTCTGCTTCGGAGCCTACAGCCATTGAAAATACCAATGTCTTTATAAACAACTGGTAAAATTTGTAAATAACATCCGTCCGAAAAACTGATTTTATCGACGTTTAAATTTTAGGTATGGAGTCTTGTGCATTTGAATGCAAAAATAGGTCTGAACATGGTATTAAGATGAAAACCTTCCCTAGAAATAAAAAAGCGGGGCTTGTGGTCAAACAGTTAATCGAGCATATTAGAATAACATAAAAGGTCAGAATAGAATCTAAATGTAAAAGCATTTTATATAAATAAAATGCATATTGTTGATGTAAAACATATTGCAACTTTTAATCAATTAGAAAAGTTTATTACATTCAAAGTTCGTTTAAGAATAGCTGAACGAAAACGAAAAAGCAAAATACACAACGAAGCAAATGCAGTTATACTTCCGTGACAATGCACACTGTAGGCTATATAAATTAAGTGGGAAGTTATGAAAAGTAATTTTAAGCGTATTAGACTGTATACTCACGGTTTTATTAGTTTTGGGATCACTTTAAGTTCTGTAGATTTACTATTATTTATGTGAGCACCAACTGTAAATAAAATTTATAATATCTTATTGATACGACATTGTTTGTTTTACTATTTAGTCATATATTTACTTATACTAAGCATTTATTTAATTAAACTATTTTCCAACACTAACCCCGCCACTGCTTTTGACCCGCCAGTGGAGGCGGCCATATTCTGTCTTATGTCATAAGTGACATTTCATATGGCCAGACTGTTGTATATAAAGGTACTGTAATACCTGCTAACTTTGCATTTTTTTTTTGGGATTCTTATCATGTAATTTGTAATAGAAATTTCTGTATTCATTGATTCTCATTGGGTTATGAGATAAATAGTTGCATATTTCTCCTACCAAAAAATCCATCATTGCGGAATTTCTTCTTTTCCAGAGTTGCAAAATAATGATTGACTCAAATCACTACACTGGCATCATCCATTCCAACTCATATTAAATTCTGAATAGCTAAGTTGTCAGCAGTTAGATCCCGTACAGCACTAAACACACTTTCAGCATCAGCTTTACTTACTACAATTAACCTATAAAAGGTGTAGTGATAATTAGGAATATCGTGGAAACTTTATTTCTACTAATATGCAATATAAATATAGGGAATATATACAAAGGTATCTCAACTATCAGCTAGGATGCTACTATTCGCGCCGCGGATGCCGAGTGAATTTAATGAGGGGACCATTGGATTCGCTCGTGCTGACTGGACAGGCAGGCTCGGAAATGCATTTCTGGCGCGAAACTTAATTGTGGCGATGTCGCTACGTCACCCCTCCCCCCCTTTAGTGACGCAGTCCAATAATTCATAAATCGAAACGGATAGGTTGCTTGATGGTGCGGCCAGACCTGGTGGTACCTGTAGGTGCTGGTTGTTGATGTTCGCCTGCATGGGTTTTCAGTAGATAACATGGCTGCAGCTCTACCATTAATTTTGACGGTGTATACCTTCCATTTTCGGTTGAGAACCTCAAATGGGCCTGCGTACGGTGGTTGTAAGGATTTTCGTACCCGATCATCTCTTAAGAAAATATGGCTGCAGGTGGGTAGTTCTGATGGTACGAAAATTGCTGTCTGTCCATGGTGCGATGTTGACGGACGTATTTTCCGGATGTTCTGTCTGGTTGATAAACGAAAAATTCGCCTGGGATCCGTAAGGCTGTACCATACACCAGCTCAGCAGGCGAACAACCTATATCCTCTTTGTATGTGGTCCAAAGTCCTAACAAAATTATTGTCAACATTTTACTTATTTAATTATTTATCTTGGTACTTAGTCAACAGCCGTTAGGCCAATTATAGACGTCGCTCTACATTTCCGACCATCTTTGAATTTGGTGGCACATTAGTGCGGTTTTCAATGTCCAATGCCATCTCTCCAGAATACCGTTAGTTTGAGGTCTGTATGAAGTGCAGCGTGCACGCTCGGTGCCAATTAATTTGGTGAGCGAGCTTATGAGTACAGATTCGAACTGCCTTCCCTGATGGGTGGTAATTGACCGTGAAGCGCCAAAACGGAGACCCAATGCACGTAGAATGCATCCGCTACAGTTTTGCTGGTGATATTGACGAGGGGTACTGTCTTGGGCCATCTGGTAAACCTGTCGGTCATTGTCAAGTAGTAGCGAAAGCTCTGCGATTCTGGCAGTTGACCAATTAAATCTAAGTGTACTTGCTGAAGTCGTTTGTTGGGAACTGGTAATGTGACGTGTGGGCTCTTCTGGACTTTAGTTTTTTGACATGCCATACATGATCTAGTCCATTGAGCGTTGCTCGAATGCCTGGATGCGAGAGGTTGTGGCACATATTAAAAATTTCTTTCCGAAAGCTGACTGGCACGTGTGGTCTTACTTTATTTGTGGAAGTTGTTAATTACTACACGGGGAATTTATTTGTGCACAAAAGAAAAAGAAAACAATATATAATTCACAACACGGCGTTCAAACGGAACCACAAATAACATACCAGAGATGTTGGATGGCCTCGAGTGAATAATTTGCAGAAATATATTATTATCCCAGTATAACTGGCTTTATTCTAACAATTTCACACAATTCCTATGGCTGATCACAGAATTCACCAATAATTTTGGAATTACTTGATCCACATAAAGTGAAAATTCCAAATCACATGCAGCTCCAGAAGGAAATAATCTCACCCAAATCAGTCTCATAAAATGGCCGCCGGAAATCGTCCTCTCAACTATTTTGAAAACTATTATAATCCCCTAAATATCCGAGGATTTTCAAAATCATCTAAAAATGCAAAAATGAGTATACAACCAAATACACACCTAGGAACTGCAGGTCACTCGAAACCTCTAAACTACATCTGTATGTAATTAAACGAAAAATTATTCGAAACAATTCTTGACTGCATCTAAATGTATCACACCAAATTTGTACTGTCCCGCCTAGATATGTAAACTTGCCCATTTTCAGGGAACTTTTGAGCTGATGGAGTTCTTCGCCGCTGTCCTGCTCTGCTGCCAATTCGGTCGCTGTAATTTCAATGGGCATGTTGATTGAGCTGATGCCACATGCCGATCGTAAGCACAAGTGGCGAGACCGTCAACAGCAAGCATTTGTATTATTAACGCTGGCAGGGCCAGACGTAGGCTGGCCAACGCGTTCTAGTATGTACAATATTCGTTGTAAATTGACTTATGAAATCTAATTGTCGAAGTTGCCTAGGAACTGCTTTCTCAGATTTTTGTTGAAAGGCGAAGATGGGGGGTTTGGGATCGATCCGAGCCATTAATTGTCGACCCTCAACCCTCAACCCTCAACTATACTTAATAGCCTCATAGATTGCAAGAAGCTCCCTGTCATAGGCGCTATAGTTCTTTTGAGCTGCGTTTAATTTCTTAGGAAAAAATTCAAGTGGTTCCCAGATGCCATTTCTTTGCTGCTCTAGTACTGCGCCGATAGCAAAATCCGAAGCATAGACAGTAAGGGCTAGGTGGGCATCTTCAGTAAAGTAAGTAAAGTAAAGTTCGGGCACTTCATTCCATGTAGGAACATGGCCTGAGACAAGGCGAGTTAGGGTCGCCGAAATATCTCTTTCCAAAACCCAGTCAATCTGGCACACCGTTACCGGCGTAGTAGGTGGTTAGTATCGCGCCTTCGACGACTGCACTACTTTCCGTACTTCCACAACTGTGGTTTCGGTACCCAATTTTTAAAGCGACTGGTTGGGCCACCCGCCAGTTGCGAGAGGCATCTTCAGCTGGGTGAAGAAGTAGCGTTGCGTTGGCTAACTGCCTTTTGCACAATTCGAACGCTGATGTAGCTTCAGGGGTCCAAATAATAGGGCGTTTATCGTTTTTCCTAGTATTCCGTAGATATTGGTGAAGTGGGGCTTGGATTTGGGCCGCATTCGTGGCTGAAATTAAATATCCCAGATATTCGACCTCTGGTACATTTAATGTACATTTTGAGACATTGGTCGCCACGTCGAACTCGCGAAAACGTTAGAACACACTCTGTAAATGTCAGGGCAGTTTTTAAGATATAATTGTGTGTCCAAATGGACACCCAATGACTAAATTTGGAGACTCAGTAAGTCATGAATTGGAACTAGCGAACAATCGAACATCTCCTGGTCGGTGACTTCGCTGCCGACTCGTCACGAATGAACGACACGAATGCAAGAACGCCAGAAAATAGAAAATGCCCCAAGTCACGCATGTGCGACCACCCAACCAAACAATCATGTGATCAACTTGCAGCTGGTTTCAAACGCCTATACAGGACTGGCTGGACTGACTGGAGGAATGATGTGGTGTACCTTAACTAATATTAAAGAAATACATTAAACATTTCATGAATGTTATACAGCAACAGCAAACAATTGTTTTAATTTATGATATTACAACTCACTAAAAATATTACAGTTTCACGTTTCATTGAATATATAGACTCTACACTTAGTAGGCTGTAGTCATTGTACTAATCGAGCTATAAAAAGTGAATAAATTCTTGGCTCCCGTGACGTGAACACGTATTACGTAGCCCGGGCTCATAACGTTATAGTTATGACTATGAGAATCCGCTCGATTAATGCTATACTTGAGCCGCCGAACAGATAGAGTGGAGCAGGCAACCCAAATAACATATTACAAAGGTCACACGATAATATTTTAATTATAATTACTAAAAGTAACAGAGATGGCGACCCTTATAATTAGAACCATGGATATATTAGTACAGGATACGTTCACTACATGTAAACGTACGTCGAATCTTAAAATAACATATCACGGAGTTCGGTACCTTCCCCCATTTCATTCTAACCTATATCAATTTATTTCTCTCTCCCTTTAGACGTATTTCGTACGATGTTTCGTACCCTTAATTTTGACGTTTTGAAATGAAAATGTCAGAAGTGTCATTCAATTTCAGTTTATTCTTCGAAAATTGACTTTAGCAATGAGAACATACATAATTTGTTCTATTTCTTGTAATTCTTCTAGCGAAGACGTATCTTTTCACCGGTGTTAAGTAGATAGTTTGTTTAATTAAAACCTTGAAAAAATTATTTGAGTTTTTTTATTGATATTCATATCCCTCATAGCATTAGGAAAGGAATGAATATCAAAAAAGTTCCCTATCCAAGCTTCAAAAAGGATTGATTCCCTACAGTTTTTCAAGGCACCTAACTTCTGAATGAATTATGAACTGTAAAGTTGAGGTTAATGTTTCCTTTTGCTTCTTCAGCTGCTCGTCCACACTCTCATCATGTTTTCCATCAAATTGGAATGTGGGAAATAACAGCAGTTCATGCAGATGTGTGGGGGTTGGAAAAAAATTGTAACTGCTAATTACCACGCAACTGGGGTCCAACCAGCCACTTCGAACACCATTCTTGGAGTCGCAAAAGGTCATTTTCTACCATTCTTCAAAATAGTGCATCTTGTAAAGGACAAACTCAGTTTCAAAGCAAAGTAGTGTTCACAAACTTCGTTTATCAGAATCATTAATTTCCTTTCAGCCAGCCTCTGACAAGTTAAAACGATTAGACATGGTAACCTAAAAAAGTTATCATAAAAAATGATGCTACATGAAAATTTAACTTGTTAGCGGACCTACCAGTTAAACTGTTGTTTACATGGTTTTGATTGCTATTATTATCAACCGTAAAACTCAAAGGCGTTAGCGAGTGAATATCTTGCACACCCCCTCATCGAGTGAGGTTATCAAGTGTTGACTGTTGAGGTTATGTTTTCTAATTTGTGTTTATTTATACGATTACTTCTTTTCTACATTTTGTAGCATCTTGAGACCAAAAAGACTATCTCTGGCACCATGTAACACGAGTTAAATGTATTTTATCAGAATTTTTCTCAATTACGAGTCCAAGTACCTCTCTAAAGGATAGCGCTATACGTAATTCACGCATTGAGAGTGACAGAAATAGATAGTACGTCTTGTTCAACTATAGCAACGGCACGCCGTATCTTGTACTTATATATCTATGATTAGAACTAATTTCATTTGACATTAAATAACTTTTTGTGGTTATGAAGCAAATATCGAGAGATAAAAAAACTAATCCTAATGAATAATATATTGGTGGCACTGTAAATCTATGTCAAATTCGAGGTTAGCAGGTTAAGTTTTGCGTCAGTCTGTGTCAAAAGTGACGCAAAACCTAACCTGATAACCTCGAATTTAACATAGACTTGCAGTGCAACCAACATATTACTCATACGTTTGAATTTCCACAGCCCGCCGAGGATCAGTTTTTTGGATCTCTCGATATTTGCATCATAACCACAAAAAGTTATTTAATGTCAAATGAAATTAGTTCTAATTATAAGGGTCGCCAGCTCTGATTTTTTAATTAATTATAATTAAAATGTGGCCTGCTCCACTCTGTTCTCTGTTCGGCGGCTCAATTATAGTTAATAGCTCACAAAAAAAAAATTGTACAGGTTGGACACCTAGTAGCAATTCCTTAAAAAATGCTCTGGTAAATGTTTCTCATGTTCTTCGATCGTTCGCGAAAACACCAAAATATAATCGATGAAAACGTGGAAAAAATCAAGCCCGCGTAAAACCGTGTGCATAAACCTCTGAAAAGTCTTATTACGCAAGACACATTTTCATACATATTTTATGGCTGAAAGGGTATAAGCCACTAATATTTCAAGATGGCTACTAAGCGAACAATCAGTGCTCGTAATAAATTAGACTTTAATGTCGAAAATAGTGGTGATTCAGAAAAAGATTTTGAGTCGGATGACAGTGTAGACGATGCAAATTACATCTGTGATGAAAGCATCTCTGAAGATGGCGAATATTCCGAAAATGAAGTAAATAAACTTTCATTGTGGTTTATATAACCTTTCAAAATATATTGTGGCTTATACATTTTTAGGTTAATTTGCTGTTATTTTTAATTTTTGCCAGCGAATTAAATATTTACGTTTGAATACTTGCATGTAATGTTGCCACTTGCTAGGTAAATTAGCAATATTAACTTGTGGTTACGTTTTTGCCACGATTTCTAATATAATTGAACATTTATTTATACGTGGCTTATACCCTTATTGAAAAAAAATAACCCTTTCTTATGATGCATCAAGCTCACGAACGGAGAAGCACGTTGTTGCGAGGGGTTCTATTGGTACACCAAAGAAGTCAGCACCATCAAGATGGAGAAAGATACATTCAGAGGATCATAAAAAACTGAAAAACAAGACTAGACGAAACTTAGGGTATAGTTACAAAAATACCAAAGGAAATTATGTAAATTGCAGGAATAATGGGTTCCCCATGCAAATGTAAAAAAAAGTTTCGACAAACTCTGTCAGGAAAAGAAGAAGACGTCTTTAATGCATTTTGGGGTATCGGAAATTATGAAAAGCAAAATGTTTACCTATTTTCAAATATGAAAGCAGTTCCTAAGAAAAGATATTATCCAAAAAAGACGAAAAACAGGTGTCATCCAGGAACATTACAATACACTGTAACACCTGGACCCTTCTTTTTAAGGGATTAATTATTAATTTACCTCGGATAAGCTCATTAGTCGGAAACAGAGTTCAAACGTACTTTTCAGCCACCATACGAAGTTAACAAATACTCAAACAGAATTTCCTGTATACACTTTATTTGTTTTAACTATGTACAAAATAATAAAGCATGAATTAACGAAAATAGGAGACTTTCAATCACTTTTACGAATGATTAATTTACAATAACGGCGCGAGCTGCCCCTTCGCTTGCCGCAACCAAATTCGCATGCGGATGGGAATTGAAATCGACGGCTGGAGAGGCTCTCTTCGGGCGTTTCGGGCCTCTTCGCTGTTCTTGCACATACGTGGACCCGCGCAGTGGCTGCGCCGCAGGAGATAGCTGTCAAAGTTCTCACCTCGTGTTTCTGTAAACAATCTACAAATTAAATCTATCAATACACGTTTTCCACCCTTTCCGGGTGACGAGGATAGGTTGAATTAGAACCCCGGGAAGGATGCCGTGCAGCGGCTTGATCACGGGAGGATTTATCCAAGCCCCGTGGTTCTCGTGAATATGATTGTGGAAGCCTGCACGTTCCGGCGAAGTGCCGCAATTTTCAACAATTAACAGGTAAATTTACATTCACTTTGCAAGAGTGATATGTTTCTAGTCGGCCGGCTGAATGCCTTATTTTACAATGTAACGGTAGCCAAAGTTCATGAAGTTACGGGGGTTTCGGCGAGCTCGCAAATTAATATTTGCTGCCGGCGTAGAAGTTCGAGTTCGAGCGGTGCAGGCACTCGATTTCAAAGCGGTCCAAAATGTATCGGGATTTATTTCATTAGGGCCGTATATTTTGGCTGGGGAGAATGGATGACATCTAGATATTTATTTTGACAAGCCACTAGGTCAAACCACGATAAACAGAGGACAGTCAGGCAGATTTTCACCACTGAGTCGAATTCTGCTTAGTGGCGACTGCGAGATGTTTCCCAAAATAATTCACTAGGTCAAATCTACTCTCGGGGAAGTTAACTAATTAATAAGTTATTGACATCCAGGCGGATTTTCACCACTGGGTCGAAACAACTTATTATCTAGCTTGCTAAGTTCGGTCGGGGTCTCCTGAAGGGAGCTGGTGCTAGCAGGAAAATCTCTCTGTCGAATGCCCTCCACAAGAGCTTTTATATGCTGCGCCAAAGCTTATGAAGAGGGATTCGGCGCGCGTCTAACCTTTGTTTCGATGCCCGGGCGGGCTTATCTGCTCGGTACAGGTGGAGGGTCTTGATAACGCTACGTGAGGATGACGACTAAATTTGATCATATTATTTAATATGGATTTTACCAAATTTAAACGGAAGCTGGCGTTACAACACTACTTCATAAAAATAGAAGGAATTGATGTACGAGTATGTAAGGAGGAATTTCTCGCAGTTCACGGTCTACAGAACTCTCGTAAAAGAATTCAGCTTCTGTGTAAACAGATATCAGATGGATTGACAACACCAAAATCAGACAGGCGTGGCAAACATTTAAATAGGCCAAACAAAGTATCTGCAGAAGCTACACAATCAGTAAGAAGCCATATAGACTCAATACTAAAATATACTAGTCATTATAGCTGAAAGGAAAATCCAAAAAAAGTCTATATTGACCACGACCTCTCCATTTTCCGGCTTTATAAGGATTACTATATTCAGTGGTGCAAGGACAGAAACATTAAACCTGTATCAGAAGATAAATACCGGCGCATTTTTTGTACTGGGTATAATATTGGCTTTAAGTTGCCAAAGAGTGATATGTGCAAAACTCGAACCAAAATAATGAGGAAAAATGTAAACAGTTCAAATTAAAATTAGAGTTTACACCAAAAGTTTATGGAGGCGTTGACATAATATCTTTCGATTTACAACAAGCACTGGCATCTTTTGGCTCTGGCTGCTTTTTATTTAAGAAAAGCTTGGACTTATAACCTAGGGGTACATGATTGCACTACTAATCAAGGATACATGTACATATGGTCTGAAAATGTGGCCAAGAGAGGCAGCGAGGAAATAGTTAGTATTATCTACAGGCATTTTACAGAAAATCCCACTTCTTCAAATAAATTGCTCGTTTTTACAGACAACTGTGGCGGACAAAATAAAAATTGGGTAATTATGTCTTTATGGCAACAACTGGTAAAAGAAAGTCGATATAAAACCATTGAACATCGCTTTCTGGTGTCTGGGCACTAGGGTGGAACGAAAATTTTTTTTTTTTATTTGAATCGTAATAGTCTGAGAAAGTTGCGTATTGTGATTCTAAAACCGGTCTCGGCGAAAATTGACATTTTCACGCGCCATAAAAAACCACTCATTTTGCGCACTTAATACAAAAATTACTATTTTTCTGAATTCGGCGCGAAAGTACTATTTTCGCTCCGGAAATGCGGCGCGAAAATTGCATTTCCTTGACTAGTCACGAAAACATTTACACATTATTTTCTAAAGTTTTATTGAATGTTAATTTTCTGTTCCCTTAGAAACAGAGAAACGTACTACTAGATAGGTACGTAGAAAATTGCCCATTCAATTTATTAAATTAATAAACATTATTTTTTTCTATAGCACATGTTAAAGTGTGCTTTTAAAGGCGTTCACACGGGATTCCGTATCCCAGATTCGGTATGCGGGATACAGAATCTGAGTCGGTTCAGACACGGCGACTGAATCTCAGACGCGGGCTTTCAGTCACTTGCAGTGCCGTGCTGTTATGGACCTAGCATTGCTGTTCTTTGTTTCTGTCGAATTAGTCTAGAAGTGCTGTATTTAAAGTCAGGGATTGGGCTCTACTAAGCTAATAAATTTTTCATTGTCAAATAATGTACGCTCTATGATCGTTGTAGAGTAAGGAACGCCTTGCTTATTCGATTTAAATAGAAGTTGAAGAAAATCTGCTACGCCTATGATATGATACCATATGTTCTGGCTGGCAAAAGTAGGCTGTCCAGGCCGTGGTACACGTGGACTCATATCCTCTATATGCTCCAATGGTAAATCGGTATCCGAGATACAGAATTTGTCGCCGGCGGCCGAAATGGAGAGATAAGGAAAATCGGACGAGGCGGAGCGAAGCGCAGCCGAGTCCGTAATATGAAGATGAGTCTTCTAAAGCCATTTGAGGACGTGTTGCATACAACGTTTTTTTCTATTAGCTCTCCAAACATTATAATATGAAGTTTCAATTACCTTTAACGCGGCATTATATTAGGAGGCCGCGCGAAAATGTATTTTTCGTTCCCCAAACTGGTTACTTTGGAAACTGTCTAGGATCCTCAAAATGGCCATTTAGAGGCCTTGTACTTAAAGTCGTCATGGCAACTAATGTTTGAGTCCGCTAAAATGTTGCCATGACGACTTTAAGTACAAGGCCTCTAAATGGCCATTTTGAGGATCCTAGACAGTTTCCAAAGTAACCAGTTTGGGGAGCGAATACAAAAAAGTAATTTAATTTTCTAACTTTTGTTTAAATTAAATATGACAGCTTCGTATTATCGTAGCAACCCAATCTAGCTACTGACATTTTGAAATGTGATTGACTGTCATTATTTTCTTTTGGAATTGTTAAAGTTCTTGCTATAGAAAAAAAAATTGTATTATACACGACAATAAAGTTATTTCTATCCACTCTTGAATCATTAACGTCTCGACTTCGTCTCGACGTTAAACGATTCACTCGTGGATAAAATTTAACTTTATCGTCTTGTATAATAAATTACTATTTTATTACAATCAGAAAAAATGTAATACGTCTCGTCAGTAAAATGTCTCACTTGCCTCGGAGCCATAAAAATACTCGGCACAAAGTGCCTCGTATTTTAATATGGCTCCTCGACAGTAATGCAACATTTTCCTGACTCTTATGTAAATAACTATTTAAAATTATTACGTTTTGAGGTGTCGTCGGGGGAATGAGTTTTGTTAATTTTTACATTTTTGGTGTCATTTATTTTTTGTGTTCTAGAGTCACCTTTCTTACTGTAGACGACAATAAATTGTAACCACGTGTTAAATTACAGTTTTTTGTCGTTAGCAATGCTCTTAAAGGGATGGGAGTGAGCTTGCTCGAACGCAGCGCAGTGCGTCCTTCAATTCATTGGTCTTAGACAATTAAAGCAGTGCGTGGTTTATTTCATAGATAAAGAAGTGGTTGGATTATGTTTTCAATCCAGTTATAAGTTGGTGTACTCTCTCGTGAATTATTGGCCATAAATTATATCAACTCCTGTTATGTAGTGCATTTAAATTGTTTTTGTGTTAGAGACAAAATAAGATGGAGAATACATTACATGAAATAAAGACAAGACAAAAAGTGAAGTGTACTATGTTTGGCACACCTGAAGAATTTAATGGGTTCGTATTACCGACATACGAAGAAGTAATGAAGTTTTACCTTTGGGTGAAACAGGATCTAAAACCTAGCACTTCAAGTAAAGAACCTACGGTAGGCGAAATCGGATAACGTATTGCTCAAAACCTTGAAAATATTTGGCTTAAGACATCTATTCTCGTTGTATCTCACAATAGAATCGTGCAAATGATTCGTAGTTATCACGATAAATATAGGAATATTATGAAGTCGTATCAAAGTAAAGGTGGCCGCGAAAGTTATAGATTGAAAATAAAAACATTTCAAGAAAATGCACAGAAACTCTCTGACGTTTCGGCATGCAAGTGCGCAAGATTTTCTATTAGATCAGAGATCAAAACGAAAAATGATCATCAGTTCTATGGAGATTAAAAAAACCAAACAATTCACTTGTAGAATGCAGAGAAAATTGGAAGAACAGATGAGAATTTCCAAATTGACAAAACAAAATGAACCACAGCCATCAACTTCGTATAAAACGTGTGTTTCTTCAGGTTCGGAAGCAAGTGATACAGCTTATACAGACACATATTCAGATTCACCAAAACCGAAACGATCAAAAGCTGCAACAACTTCTACACAAATGCGAAAGCGTTCACCCAATTTAGCAAAAGCATGTGACCGTACCGGTGTATCCGATAGAAGCGCTGCTGCCATCGCCAGTGCTGTGCTGGAAGACATTGGGTTAATAACAAAACACGACAAAGAAAAGTAATAGACAGAATGAAGATAAGACGATCATGAAAGAAAGTAAGGTCTAAGCTACAGATGCTATAAAAATCAGAATAACAGAAAATCCGGAGGTTGTACGTGGGCGGTGCAAAGACCAGACCCTAGTACAAGAAAAGAAGCAAACTAAAAATTACCGGAAAACCATTACTGAGGAGCATTATGTATTAGTGCAAGAACCGGATTCCAAGTATATGGGCCATGTTTCTCCCAGTTGTGGATCGGTTGAAGCAATAAGTGAAAGCATTTTGTCAGTCATAAATGTATACAGGACAAAAAGGGGGGATTATCAGAAGACTAGAAATGAAATTAAATCGTCCATTGCAGTGGTTTGTATGTCAACTGCACGCTAATGAACTGCCATGCCGCTTCGGCATCTTTTCCATTATCTCGACGGATCAACAGCAGGACCTAAAACATTTTCCGGACCCATTGGGAAGCAATTAGAAGTCTGTATAAATATACCAGTGACTCAGTATGAAACAATCAGTAGTAATTTGCCGGTAGTCGACGTAAATGATTTAAGCAGCGCAGATCAAAAGTACCTATTAGATATTTGTCAGGCGATTGAATCTGGTCAATGTTCTTTTGGTTTGGGTCAAAAAAATCCAGCAAAAATTGCTCACGCAGGATGGCTAACCACTGCGAATCGCATTTTACGTCTGTATGTTGGCAGTGAGGTACCTTCAAGTGAACTTAAAATATTGGTAGCATACATTTTAAAAGCTTACGCTCCTATGTGGTTTTCGATCAAAATGCATTCATCTTGTAAAGACGGCGCTAAACATTTATGGAAAACTATTCAACTTAGTCGATACCTGAATTTGCGAAAAGTTATCGATCCCGTAATTCAGCGAAACGGATATTTTGCACACCCGGAAAATATTCTTTTGTGTATGATTACCGATAAGAGAACTTGGCATTAGAAGAACACTAAAAGCCAGAACTCAACGAATAGGAGGACGGGTCTCGTATATTTAATGTTCCAAAAATAAATTTTGCTGGCGAGGATTATTTTAATTTCATTGAGTGTGCAGAAATTACTGAACCCCCTTTAATGTTCAACATAACCGATGAAGACTTAAGAAGTATGGTTCAAACCAACCGAGAAATCACCATTATAGACTTTATTTCATACTGTCCGGAAAATATGACTTTGCGTCATTAATTTGAGTCCGGAAAGTGAAACATTACATCACAAGGCCGGAAAGTGACACTTTCCGGCCTCTTGTCGTTTTTTACAAAAAATCTCATACATTTTCATAACACGTCCCACGCCCCTGCCGTCCACCTGACCAAAGAAGGGGGCCCTCGGGGCACTGCCCCTCTCCAAGAGGGCCCTCGGAGCTCCGCCCCTCTCCAAGGGGGCCCTCGGGCTTCGACCCTCTCCAAGGGGCCTTCGAAGCTCCGCCCCTCTCAAAGAGGGCCCTTGGGGCTCCGCTTCTCTCCAAGGGGGCCCTCTAGGCTCCGCCCCTCTCCAAGGGGGCCCTCGGAGCTGCGCCCCTCTCCAAGGGGGCCCTTGGGGCCTTGCCCCTCTCCAAGGGGCCCTCAGGGCTCCACCCCTCTCCAAGGGGTCCTCGGGTATCCGCCCCTCGCCAAGGGGGACCTCGGGGCCCCGCCGCTCTCCAAGGGGCCCTCGGGCTGCACCCCTCGAGACTCCGCCTCTCTCCAAGGCGGCCCTCGGGGCTCCGCTACCGTAACCCGCATTCACTCAACCAGGGACATCGCGTCTGCAATTTTCGTGACGGACACACACGTCTGGATCGTTCTCCTTTATTATATAGAGGATTAAAGTCATTAGGCCAATAATATAAAACAGTATGAAATAAAACATTGTACGATACACGGCCGTAAAATATTATTAAAATACTCGTTTAGAAATTCCAGACTCGGCTTGTTCCTCGCCTCGTCCGTAAACGTCTAAAATTGTACTTTAATAAGTCATTTTCCGGCCTTGTAACGTAAATTACTATTCCTCAATTTCCCTGCCACACACAAGCCGTTGAAAGGTGTGTTAAATTAGTGACTGAGGCTTCTGCTGCTGTTTGTGGTGGTAATTCGCGAGATGGTTTTATTCGAGTGAGACTTGAATCTAGAAACAGAATGCCGAGTTTTTCAACAAAATGTGGCTATAAAACTACAGTGTAATAATGACAGAACACTAGATTAAATCCAAATTTTGTGCAAATTTGTAGGGAATTTATTACATTAATGTAGACATTTAATTTATTACAATTTCTAATAATAAAATACAATGTTTCAACTTTAAAAATTATCCAATATATATATATTTTTAGTATTTAATGGCCCGGCGGCACCTCAAGATATTTTTTTTTAATGTCAGATTTTACAGGAATTATAAGAGGGTCAATACGCAGCTATCCCGCAGTTTTAAAAATTAAATTTACAAAAAAAAATTCAAAAGGAAGAACTTGCAACAAGTTTTTGCACCGGAACAATGGTTTGAAGCAGTTCAAAAATGCAAGCGCATAAATCCCTTTAAAGTTGTCATTATGGAAGAAAAACAGTTTTTTTCTTTTGAAGACATTTTAAAAAGTATTACAAAGGAAACACAAACTGAAGATAAACAAAAATTACAGTTTAGTAAAATAAATAGTTTTAAATTCGAATCACAGAATTCTAACATAACGTTCATAAAGCATTTATTTAATGAACTTTATACACCTGTTAACATAGAAAAAAGAGGATACAGAAGCACTCAGACGCTGTCCCAGCTAAAAAGAAAATACAATTAACCCATACAACTCAATATGAAAAAAATTGAGAATTTATCAAAGCTCCTACCCTACATACCTCCAGTTTTTCACGAATTTTACAGAACAATAGGAGTACGTGAAGAAGTCCATGGAGTTAATGAAGAAACTAATGAACTCAATGAAAACAATGACAACACTGAACATCAATGGTTGAACATCTAGATTTATTCAGTTTGTTTGTTTGTTTGTTAATGGACAAGGTCTAGGCATGCAGAGTACCAGGTACCTTAGACACCGACTGCTTTGGTCATATGGTCAAAGTCCTACTTAGAATTTTGCCGAGACTAAGGAGTTCCAACCCTAGCAAGGGATCTTTTACATGCTACACATCGTAGTAACATGGGACCTACGGTTTTACATCACTTCCGAATGATGGCATTCTGTAGAAGCTTTCATCTGCATTTTTTATTTTTGAAAACCTCACCGGGACCGGGAATCGAACTCGCGACCCTTAGATCAGTAGTCAGGATGCTTACCACTGAGTTACCGACCCCGGCGATTTATTCAGTTATAATTTCGAAAGCGATGCAGATGAAGATTTACAATAACATAATAATATTTTCATACTTTATAATACACTGTTAGTACTTTGCTTTCTATTTTAATAATGTGTATTTTTCACCAGAAAATTATATTATTTTGTTGTGTGAAAAAGGGTGTAAGCCACACATTTTTCAATAAAATATTTATATTAACAAATATATTTATTTTTGTTTGCTAAATCATGCATTAATTAGAACATATGTATCCAAGGCATCTTTGGTATAAACTGGAATAACCGATCTACAACGGCTTCATTTCAGGATTTGTTGGAAATATTAAAAGGTGATTTTCTCCAAATATATGTTTTGTGGCAAATAGACTTTTTGCCCCAAGCCCGTCAATTCAATCGTCATTACGGTGAACTCAAACAATCCGAAAGGCGTTATAACTGCGGTTTTGGAATGTCTTCGTCGACAATTTTAATCTGGTGATGCGCGCGAAGTAGGTCCAGTTTCGAAAAAACACTTTCATTTCACGCAATCACTGGGATGGAGATTTATTACCTAAATCGATTTCGGCTAACACTCTACGTAATTGATTTTCCTCGGAGTCTGTAAACCGCGCGATTAAACTTGCTTTTAACGAGTTATACTTGTCTTTTTCAGGGGGTTTCGTTAAAATGTCCGCGATTTGTTGCAAAACCGCACTGTCTATCGCACTAATTACTGCAAAATATTTGCTCTAGTCGGACCGCACTCCGAACGCGTGAAAATTCGCCTCAGCTTGCCAGCCAAAAAGGTGGAAGTTTGACCTGTCGAACTTCTTTAACATGAGAAACTGCCGCTCCTGGTTGCGAGGACGATTCTTCTGCAGAATGTTCTTGTTTGCTCATGGTGGTTTCAGCATTCCGAAATGGGGATGCATGTGGTCCGGGCACACAAAATAAAAACGCGATGTACTCACTTAATGTTAATTATCGTGGTCACCAATATAGTTATAATAGGAATATCGTGGAATAACTAATGTAGTAATACGAAAGGGTAGAAAAACAATACATCAGACGTCGGTACTATACTAAAGCTAAATATTGAATGCCCACATAAATTCGGTCAGTTCGGCTATCGGCTATAAAATACCACAATTCTTAGAACAACCTCGAATAAGGCGCTCAAGTTCTAGGTCATCCAGGAACTGCCGTTGACTCCTGTTACGTCAGCGCCTTCGCCGTCGCGTCTCCTACAGATTCGACCACGCTGCTATTCCGATTGTCCTCAGTCGGCCCTGGGAAACACCACCAAACCATAATTAGTTACACAAATTAATTAAAAGTTTGGAAAACTGCACAGCATACATGTGTGTTACGCTGTTCGTTTCCCAATGTATGTGTGCCTCGAGTGCCACACTACACGTGTGCACCAACCATTACTGTCAGAGCACACCTTCGACACGTACACACCGCCGTTCTTTTGTGCTTCGAGTGTGTTGCATGCCTCGAGTACTACACATGTAGTGTGCACTGTACATGCTTTCGACACTGTAGACAACATCAACTCCTTTGTGCTTCGAGTGTGTAACATGCCTCGAGTACTACACATGTAAAGTAATGTGTGCGCTGTACATGCCTTCGACACTGTACACAACATCAATTCTTTTGTGCTTCGAGTGTGTAACATGCCTCGAGTACTACACATATAAAGTAATGTGTGCACTATACATGCCTTCGACACTGTACTGTACATGTATTGTTCTCATTTCTTTTCAAGTTATCCACGGTTTAATGTGGTCTGCAGCTACCACCCTGCGTCTCCTGGTTTTGCCCCTCAAATTTTCCACCTCATACCGATCATTTGATAATACGCTGCTCCTTATGTATTTTGGATGTCACATCTCGATAAACTTCGGAGAGATTTAAGCGGCCAACGTCATCCTGAATTTCACCAAGAATAAAACTTTCTGAAATATCACGATGTTTAGTCCCAAACAATAATTCAAATCGACCGTTTTTCTTTTTCAAATTTTTGTTCAGTTTCATGTTCGATTATTGTCACATCGTCGTCTTCCTTATTGGCGTTTTTATTCGCCGGCGATAGCTGTAAACATATACAAGAGAACAATTACTGATATGTTACAACCGAAAGTTAATGATTCGACAAACCAACCTTCTCCTTCTTGTTCTCCAACAATCAAAGACGACGTCGAAGAAGCCGTACCGCGGCGTCCAACTAGCGAGAAGAGTACAATTTCGGGTAAGGGAACCCGGGGCAAAATGAGCACCTTAAGGATTATTTATAAAACAACACTGAACTGCAATTAAAACTTTATTTCAATGGTTTTCTACACCTTAAAGTATGTCTAACACTATAAGTATAATAACTAAATAAAAACTTAAATCCTAGTATACATTAAAAAAAATTGTTAATTATGTAGTTTT